>JANPWX010000048.1:780831-796389 GCA_024734555.1 Trochalopteron elliotii
AGACAAAAAAAGCAGAAAACTCATGGCTGTATGTGATTTTACTCATGGCTGTATGTGATTTTAGACAGCCATCCTGCCGTGTGTGTGTGAGGGTCCCACACTCACAGCTCTGTGTGTGTGTGTGTGTGTGTGTGTGTGAGGGTCCCACACTCACAGCTCTGTGTGTGTGTGTGTGTGTGTGTGAGGGTCCCACACTCACAGCTCTCTGTGTGTGTGTGTGTGTGTGAGGGTCCCACACTCACAGCTCTCTGTGTGTGTGTGTGAGGGTCCCACACTCACAGCTCTGTGTGTGTGTGTGTGTGTGTGTGAGGGTCCCACACTCACAGCTCTCTGTGTGTGTGTGTGTGTGTGAGGGTCCCACACTCACAGCTCTCTGTGTGTGTGTGTGAGGGTCCCACACTCACAGCTCTGTGTGTGTGTGTGTGTGAGGGTCCCACACTCACAGCTCTGTGTGTGTGTGTGTGTGTGTGTGTGTGAGGGTCCCACACTCACAGCTCTGTGTGTGTGTGTGTGTGTGTGTGAGGGTCCCACACTCACAGCTCTGTGTGTGTGTGTGTGAGGGTCCCACACTCACAGCTCTCTGTGTGTGTGAGGGTCCCAGTATCAGAATCAGTAATTCTCTCAGGTTCATCAGTTTTTATTCTCCTCTCTGTAAATGGTGCCATGGAAGCCATGCATAGACAGCCAATTCCAATTGCCAGTGGAGCTGCACAGAAGCTCATAGCTACAGTAGTTTATATGCAACAAATGTTGTACTAACATGAAATGTTTCTGTGGCAGTGGAAGTCTCCATTTCTGTTAAAGGAGTTTAATGGTTCATAAAACATTTTATAAGAAACCCTTGACTAATTTTTGCTGTGTGATCTCTGATCTAGGAAATGTGAAACTGATCACAAAGAAAACATTTAAAACTGTTCATAAGCCTTGCTACCAAAACTCACACATAAAATTGTCCAGATTGCAGACTGCAGATTGCAGTGTGGTCTGAAGCACCAGTATGGGCTCACCCAAAAGCATGTGCATAGAATTCAAATGTAGGAATGTGATCATACTAAGGTCTCTGAGAAACTCCTAGGAGATCCTGTCTTGTTTACAGTACACTGGCCTTGAAAAGAGGCACAGGAATTGACTGTTACTCACTGCAAAGCAACTCCCTGATGAGAAATGATCCTCAGGCACAGCAGACACCAGTCTAACAGCAACAAAAAGATTTGCAGGAGTCACATTTCAAAGCAAACACATCTCTGTGCAAGGAAGTCTAGAATTTAAATCTACAAATGGCTCCTGGTTAATAAAGGTAAATCTCAGAATATGCTGATCTGAACTTCCCATCACAACAGTTCCTGGGATATGTCTGCTCCTGTCCTCTGTCCCCTCTCTGCCTCAGCTGGGTAAAGGACTGTGACAGTGTGACTGAGGACAGCTCACATAAAGCTTGTCTGCACAGGTTAGTTCTGCCCTGCTGAGCCTAGCAAGGAGGCTCCTCACACCTGAAAAGCAAGACCAGCCTGTGCTTTTCAGAAGGTTTTAGAAATTTGCCATGAACTCAGTATTTTGAATACTAGGCTGAGTTATTAAAAAGCAATTTAATACAATGATGTAAAAATGTTAGCCAAGTGAATTCCTTGGAAGTAACTACACTGACATTATTGCATATTGTTCAACTTTGATGCTCAGATTCTTTTAAAAAACTTCTGCAGAAGACGAATAAAACCAAAGGGAAATACCTAGCAGGATGTTCCTCTTGTCTCAGCCAAGCTGTCATAAACAAAAAGACATCCAACTTCCCAGATAAACAGTGATCCTTTGCCTTCCTTGCAATCAGAAATTCTAGTCCATGGCTTTCCACAGTGCTTTTTGATAATTTCCTTGCTTTTTTCCCCCCAGCCTTTCCCCTTTTTGTTATTTCATTGATGCTGTTCTGCCTGTATTATAAAAATCTGCCCCACTTTTGCTTTCTTGTCTCAAATACAAGGTATGACATAGCTCCTCTAGGTATTGTGCACAAAGTGCATTTCAGAACAAAAATGTTTATCAGTTATTTCAATGAAATAACATGTTTTTTGAGAAATTCATGTTATAAAGTACAGTCTTGTAAAAAGCATCACCCAGGCAGTGGCAGAAAAATACTAGTTCAGAAGCCATCTGCCAGTGGTAAAATAACCAGAAAGACTCCTAGAGAGGTGGTCAAATTGAGCAAGCCAAATTGTTCCCCAGTTGCCAGGAAAATACTCTTAAAATCATAGAATGCTTTGGGTTGAAAGGGATTATCCAGTCCCACCCCCTGCCATGGGCAGGGACAGCTCCCTCCAGACCAGGGTGCCCAAACCCCATCCAGCCTGGCCTTGAGCACTTCTGCAGATGGGGCAACTTCTCACAGGGAAAAATCTCTTCCTCCTACTTAATCTAAACCTGCCCCCTTTCAGTTTAAAACCATGAAGAGTAAACCTCCTCCTTGAACAATTATCACAGCATTCATATTACATGAAGAAAAAAAAATAAAAACAAGCCAGCAAACCCTAACAAATGAACAGAAAGCCTTGTTTGGTATTTGAGCAGCACAAGCTCTAGTAAAATCATGTTAATATTTTGATGATGAGTGCCTTTTTTGGCACCTTTGGAATTACTCTGTTACAGCTGACTGGCTCATTACAGATCAATGTATCAAAGTGATGAGGCTTCTGGGGATATAATGAAATCACAATTATCACAATTTCCAATATTCTGAGGAACTTCTAAATCTGGTTGCCGCAGCAATAAAAGGCAAGAAGTCAGTGCCAATGCACTCGTGTCAGCTCTCTGTGCAGTATCACACAGTTGTTAACCAGTGTAAGCTGCTGGGTGGTCCAATTCCCTCCCAAACTCCCAGCACACTGCACGAGGTGCCTGACATTTCCAGCTCCTGAAATGTGCCCCTCAGACACAGAAAGTCTGCTCAGTCTCTGGGTTGTTTAGCTTTTGTTCCCTTGCTTCACACTTATGCAATGAAGGCTGGGATTAAGAGGATTAATGAAAATGTCACCATTTATCACCTGAAGTTCAATCAGTAATAGGAAAGTTGGACCTTATTTGATTAATTATACAGAGATGCAAAAATCTTTGCATTATTAATTCAGGACTTGCTGAAAAATGCTAGAACTCTGTGAGCCCCTAAACAGCAAGGTTCAAAGTCTTAAAGCTTACATACACTCAGAAGCACATGCCTGACTTTAACCAAGTTTTATTGAATTAATTTTCTTAATCCACCTAATGTCTTGACCACATTAGCTCTTCATTAAGCATCCATCTACCAGCTCCAAAACATCCAGAAACAAGTTACCTGTCTTTAAAGGCCTCCTTCCATCTTCCTGTCACCTCTCAATTACTATTGCCAGGCTGCTTCTATTAGAACCTGATACCTTTTTTTTTTTGCTTTTAAAGAATTTGTGCATCATTCCTGCACTGCCTTTAATTTTAGAAGTAATTCCACACAACCCTCCCCTTCAAATGCCATTACCATGATTAGATAAACCACCTTTACCTGTTGCAGGCTCTCTGCAAATCCCACCCAACTGGAGCAACACCTGGCAGCAGAGGTTCTGTAGGCTGCCCCCAGGATCCTCACACCCTCCTGCCAAGCAGGTCACTTTGCTGAGGGACTCTGCAAACTCACTGAAATGGGAAATCTGGGCTTTACACCCAACTCTTGGGCCTACCAGCACTGCATTTGTGCTTCACACATCAAATGTTTGATTTCTAAACAGCTGCAGAAAAAAAAAAAAAAAGCATCTCTAAGTAAAATTAGGTAGTGCCTTTTCTTTTTTTTGTTTTTTTTTTTTTTTTTTGTTTTATATTTTATTTTGTGGTTCTATTAGTATTGCCAATCACAGGGTTGCTAAAATTAGCAAATTCAGCAGTCAGGTTACTCAAATGGGTCCACTGAGGCCTCTAGATTTAACTGAACAATGAAGCTACAAAAAAGGAAGCCCCACTGGCCCCATGTTCCCAGTGTGCCATGGACTAAACCCTGCCTGAACAGGGAGGTGGCATGCAGGTCTCTCCTGAAAGTGAGAAAAAGCAGATGGCAACAAGGGAGGCCTGAACAGGAATTCCCAATCACACAAACTGGGGGGGATGCACAGAAATTAGCAAACTAAAATGAAGTGGTTTTCCTCTCAAAAAGAAAGCATTAGCTTACTAAGAGTAAAAAAAAAATAAATAAAGATTGTGTGATAAGAAAGGAGAGTTAATTAGTGTGGTAATGTAATGAAAATCCACTTCCCATTCATAAATATTGATCGTGCCTAAAACAGCTTATCTTATTTACAAAAATGACATCCTAATCTGCTGACAGATCCATTCTGTCCCCAAAATGCTGACCACTCTTGTGCATCCACAGCTCCATATGCTAACTGCTCCACAGTTCAATGCTCTCTGAAGCACAAAGCCACACAGGAGCTCTGTGCCTGCAGATCCCACTGTGCAAAGGGACCCTCTATCCTCAGGACAGCTGCTGTGCACTCTTCTGTACTAACACACAAAGTGTGCCACAAAAATAGATATGAGGATATAGCCCATAGCTTAGTCTTCAACTGCTATTTTGATATATATGCTCATACCACTGAAAGCATATTATGGGTTAAAGAAGAATAGTAAGAGCAAAAGCAACAGCAAAAAAATGACAAGCCCTTGACTTGGATCTTACATCTGGGGATGAAAACCCTTGAACAGCCTGAAACTAAAAACTTCCACGTAACAGGATTTATGCTTGTCTTCTGATTATACTCCAAAGGAGAATGATAAAAGATTCTCCTCTCTTCTGATATTCTGAAAGTTAATAAAGATGTTCCTGTAATCTGTCAGTTTGACCTCTACATATGCAGCTTTGAAGTTGTGCCATTGTCAGAAGTAGTTTTGTTTTTCAATAGCTCAGTAAAATCAATATTAAAAAAGAGGCAATGAAGGATTAAAATGTTATTTTTATTTTGTGTTTACCAGTCTGGGATTAAAAGTGATAGAAATAAGAGTAGTGCTGAGAATACTCAATTCCCAATTGTCTTTGAAGGTGGTAGAAAGAAATCAGAGTCTTCCAATTGACAGGACTTTGTACATGCACTACTTTGATACATAAGGCAAAATTAAAGGATTGTTAAATCCGTTTTTGATTAAGCTGCTATCTGACAGGAAACTATGCAAGTGTGTATTGGGTATCAAATCAGGGGGGTTGCTGGTTTTCAGAGTTCAAGTAGTTTTATTTCCATGGACCTTACCTCCAATTAAAAACCGAGTAAGCTTAAAGAATGCAGTCCTTAGTCACTGGATGTTCAGAGGTAAAAGTAACATCTGTCACAGACTGCTTGAAAGCTGGTTGTACACTCAGGAAAGTTCAAGAGTGAGATGATGTGTTTAGGATGTTTTTGTTGCATTTTCCTGACCTACAGAAAGTTGCTCTCAACCCAATTTTCTGGGTCATTATATTTAGAGAGATGGATCAAATTACATACAAAATCAGACAAGGTGGCGAGTAAGAGCTATCATCTTTTAGATGAGTGCCAATAAAACAGACTGAAGTGTGAGAGTTTTCCCGTTGTATTTAAAGAGAAATCTTTACTGTTTGACTAGAAAATAGTAAGCAACCTGTTAAATTTTGCAAATTCCATGTTAAAACTGACTTTTGGCAGAGCTGTTTTCCACAAGAGGCAGATGCAGACAGCTTTAGTTCAAGAGCCAGTGGCTGTGTTTTGCCTTTTGGGAGAAAGGAAGGGTTTTCCTGAGCATGCTTATTAATTTATTGTCAATATTATTTTTGGTTACCAGATACTTATTATTATTTCCACTGTCCTCAGTTTTGCAAACATTTTGCAAATGAACTGCAAATGCTGAAAACAGTTCATTTTACCATATGGAAGTTCTTCCATATTGTTTGCTTAAATGGCATTGTAATTCTAATAGCATTAAACAAACAAAAAAAAATTAATCTATGTATATCTAAAACTTCAATTTCCTTATAGAAATAAAAACAATGTGTTTTTATAACTCAAGGGCTTTTCTCCTTTACAGTTTTTAACTGATTTTTTTTTAAATTCTCTTAAGGAGAATTCGTCTTCAATAGATGTGCATTTTCTGCACTGCAAATCTTTGTACTAACTTGCAAACTTGTTTTTTGAGCAACATTCTGTATCCTGCACACCTCTGCTGCTCTATATCAACACATCACAACACTGATGCACTTAAATATATGTGCAGTTTGTTACTGTCCCTCGTCTGTAGTCCCAGAAGCCAGCACCGTCACGTTGCAATACAGGCAAAACTGAAAAACACACTGGCAAGAATTAGGCCACAGGCTGAAGTGTCAAATTTATGTATCAGCAGAGCTGAGGTCAGTATTATTAGATCAAACAACAGAGCAAAAGGTGCATTGGTGTGCTGAGAGAAGAGATGAGGAACACAAAGTTCACTTCATCATCGCCTCCACTTCTATTAAATCTCTGCCTCTGCTTGGTGGAGCTGACCTTTAAACACCCCAGTGGGAGATTTGCATCTGTGCCAAAAGAAAAGATAATCAGAGGATTCTTCCATGCTCCCATCAAATTCCTTTTTTAATCTCAAGTTCAGCCAGCCTATCACTCCTCCTCTCAGAAAGCATTACATCTCCGTGATGGATCAGCTCAGGAGAACAGTCTGTCAGCTTCCCCAAACAAGAAACTGCCACTTACACGGGGCCCACTTTTCTCCTCGTGTAGCTGTGACATTTCAGTCTTCTTGTTACCTATTTTTTGTTCACTGTTACATACTTGTTATCTCAACAGCAGAATTTGCTTTTGTCTTTGGTAGAAATGAATCAGAGGCCAGAACAATCCAGTCACTATAAAAACACTGGAATGTTCACCTGAGTCCCTTAAAGCCTTTCATTATTATTTTGCCTTAATTTTCATAATTTAAAATAGTGTTTATATACGCAGATAATTTTGAAATGTCCTAGAAGACTCTTTGAAAATGTTTCCATACAAACAAATATTTCAACTGGATTTGCAATTTAATTGCAACATTTAAAACGAAAAGGTATTTCAAAGCAAAACCTGAATGTGTCAAATCTGAAAGTACTTAATCTTCATATTTTTAAATCTTTATTCAAAATTGCTGCATTTTAATATGGAATTCCCATTAATATCAAGCATTTTCTTAAAAATACCAAATCTTTGAAGATTTTGTTTTTTAGCCAAGGCTCACAAACAAAGACTTAGACTACAGGGAGAATCTTAACCCAAATCTTTTTTCATCCTGCAATATATTCTAGGGTTTATTCAATGTTACATAATCAATATTCAGACTTAGAAGTATTTGATGCAGTGTATGAGGAATATGAGGCACTGCAGCCTAAAATAACCTCCATCAGAAGAATGTTTAACGTGACCCTTGGTGCTCATCAAAATACTTCAGCAGCTGAGTGTTCATTTCATATGTGGGAAGTGTCCAATATCAGAGCCAAAATGGGCAGTTTAATGTGGTTTGGGGTTTTTTTTTTACAACAGAACTGGGACTATTCTGCTTCCTGCACATAGCTGAATATACACTATTCACATTTAAACACTGAGGCACTGCTGTGTGCCATTATTGTGCAGCTATGGCAGTGTGATGATGTTAACCACGGTATCTCAAATCCTTTGCCACTGTCTGAGCTCCTCCAACACCAGTGCTGGCCACAAAGCCCCAGCTGATGCCCCTGGGAGGTGTGGCTGACAGCCCAAGCCTCTGGACCTTTTAACAGCAGGTAGAACCTCCAGGCTAAGAGCACAGAGCAGCTAATAAACTCAGCAGAGAGAAAACCTAAGAACACAAGAAAGATGATATTTAGTTGCTACTACCCCTGGAAATATTATCTCCCCAGAGTTGATATGGTGCTCAGTCTTCCCATCTCACTGATGTTGTGGACCTCACTGAATTTATACACGTGCTTCTGAAATGTATTACTTTGTTGGGTCCCAACCCAATTTTTGAAGGAAGGCCTGTAACTCCCAAATGCTAATTCAGGAGGGAGATTTATAAGAGATCTCACTGCTCAAGCCAATTTACAAAGGTCACTGGCCTATGAGGATACTGTTTGTTTCTTAAATTACAGTGTGAGCAGTGAGTCAGTGTAGCAGCAATTTAGCTTAGCTCAATTAACATTTCCTATTCAAAGAGGAGAAAAAAGTATCTTCTTTCTCAGGACTTGTTTCTGTTAGAGAATTCTTCAGATTAAAACAGAAACCACAGAAAATCTCTCTTGATATTTTAAGCAGTACTTCTAATTTCCATACCAAATTCACTGTTGGATTAACCTTTGTGAGGAGGTGAACTTTTGTTTTGATAACCAACTCAGTCTATTGTGTTTATATACAAAACATTTCATAATCTACTCTTCGAGCATCCTTGATTTTTCAAAAACAGATTCAAAAACTGCCCTCAAATACAGGATATGCCTGATTTAAACTGTTGTACAAAGCATAAGAAAATGCAACATAATGCATGTCTCAAAACAGCTCAACAGTCAGCTCTCAAGGTACAAATCACCTCACTTCTGTCATCTAAAAATTAGGCATCCACACTAAACTAATCATTTAGTCAAAGAAGAAACAGGCACTTTATGTAATCAAGAGAAATCTTCAGAAAATCTTTATCTTGGGTTAAGAGTCAATGGGATAAATAAGGTTTTAAAATTGAAAAAAGCCCAAGACAATAAAATCTCAGAATACCTGCTTGAATTTGTTAACTTTGAAAGAAGACAAAACAAGCAGATTACTGAGAGGAGTGATACTGGTGGGTGGGCCATACAGACCTGAATTATTAATGCAGGTTTTCAACTGAGCACATAAGGAAATGCTTAAACTGGAAATAACACAAGTATCAATGGCTTGTTTTACTTAAAAAAGCACTGTTTACAGCCTAGTCCTGTAACATCAAAATCATTTTATTACTATCACCACTAGACTTGCTGGCAGCAATAATAAAATCCATTCTTGTGTGACTGGAGACCTGGCTACACAAATGCACAGGTCTTTGTGGTCCACATTCAGAAACTTACTTCATACGTTTCTGCAAGCAAGTGAAATATTGTGACAGGAAAATTAAACACTGATGGTTTGATCAATATGGCAACAACAGCATATTTATAACTGAGCCACAGAACAACATTAACAAAGGATATATGAGAGCAGGCAATACCACTGTGCTGATTCAAATTATTGCTCACTGATTATTCTGAGAATGCAATGTCATCTCTTTTGACATGTTGTTCTGCCTTCACTTTCAAATTACTACTACCAAGTTCAACTTGGGTGCAACACTAACATCATCAGCCCAGCTCAACAACTGCTCTGAAGCCTGACAAGGGTGTGGAACATGTTCAGCTGGAACACTGACAGGACAGAGCTGAGACAATGCTTTTTGTAAGAGGAGATTCACTGAAGCTGAACTCATGATTGGATTCGGGAAAACCTACATTTTTTAGAAAAACACTTTTTCCTTAATTTGGAGAGAATTAAACTTCAGCATTCATTACACAGGTGATTTCACAGCATATATCTTCAAGTGCAACAAGTTACCTTTATAAAATGAAAAGGAAGTAGTCATAAATCTTCCTTATGCCGTAAAGATCTTTTAGAAAAGCAATGTTAAAATAAGCAGGAATGGACATCCCTGTTTTCATCCATGAAAGCAAGGGAAGAATGGAAGATCTGGACCACTGACTGTACTGTGCATGAGATCCAGGCATGTGGATGCCAGACTCCTCCAAGAATTAGGGAGCCTGAATAACCAGTAAATTCCCAGGTGATTCAGACAGGTTAGCTTCACTTGTTTCAGCCTCAGGAACAAATCACCAGAAAACTGGGAGAAAGCTGTAAGCCAGGAATTTCCTTTTGGTCACAGTGCCTGCATTAACTTTCTATAAATTTTGTTTACACATATTTTAACGAGTTATTTGGAGCAGTAAATAAAATAATGAACGAAGATTTGCAGAAGAATGTCATGGTATTAGATGACTAAATGGTACAGAGATGAAATTCAGTTTAGAGAGATTAAAAGTGAGTCATTTTATGAGGAAATAACCAACAGTTTCTGTGATTCTGTGAAATATCTTGACTGTAATGATTAGCACACACAGTTCTGCCCTCCCACCTCATGGGCTGCAAGGTGCTGGAAAAGGTACAGGGAAGGGAGCAAGCTGATCCTTTTGTGGATTCCAAATAAGGAAGATTTTAGAAGACCGGAAATACTTTTAAATCAAGAAAAGAAAAAGAAAGAATAAGTGTCATAGAGAAGGAAAATAGGGACTGGTGTTAATTTTCTCTTCTGAGACCAGAATTCAGAGACAGCAAAAGAAAAGATCATATGTGGGGGTTTCACAGACACTTCTCTACACAACACATAGTCAGGGTGTGAAAGTCTTTACCAGAGGATGGAGATGTCAAAGGTTTGCAGTTGGCTCAGACCCACACCTGGAGTGTTTTACAGTCAGTATTTGCCACATCTCAATTCTGGAGTATGTTTATGTTTAAGTACATAAGCTTCTGAAAACCACAGCTAGTCAGATCCAAGTCTATTGATACTATTTTCCTTGAGAAATTAAAGCAAGAGTGCAGTGCTCCACTACATCCATTTAAAAATACATATATTCTCAGCTTAACATGGTTTAGGCCACTAGAACCCAAATATGCTTCCAGTTGGAACTGCTATAGTAACTGCTCTAATGTATTTAAAAGCTATTACATTTACATCAATTTAATTGGTACTAAACATTCCCAAAACAGCTGCCATATTTCTCTCTCTTACATGATGCTGTTGGAAATGACTGATTTTTTTCTTGAAAAGGAGATAAATCTGTTTATCTCCACAAAGCCCCTTTGTGGTCACTTGCTTGGCTGCTAATGAATTTTTCATTTTTGTTCTGTTTTACCTTGGATAGGCTTACAGTTGATGGATGCAGTACAACTACCACTTAATTAATTTGCTGGAGAGTTTAGCAGTTGATAAATACAGTTTATCAAAAAGCCATCAATTAAGCTCTTATTTAGAGATCTGGTAAGAGCATTAAACCAATGTAAGCAACTTTCAAATAAGATACTAATTCTACTAGATATCCAGAAGATCACATAAAGTAAAATTGAAGTTAATTTTCAATAGCAGCCCACGATATAATCCCCAGCAAAGCAACATTTGGAACAACTAATTCAACAATAGGAGGTGGCACTGTGTACAGTCTCTCTTTAGAAATAAGTTTTCTTCACTGTAGGCAGCACATTGAGTCACAGCACAAATATAAATATGTACACACACTATGTATTCACACGTACAGCAGGATCAGTCTGTGGGTTTTCCAGGCAGTGGGTCTGTGCAGCCATCAGTCTCTAATCACACACCCACACTCATGGCCAGCTAGTCCTTGCATGGGGACACATGGCACACAAATCGAAATCCATGAAAGGAAACAAAGTCTGGAATTTAGGCTTATGTCTTCTGAAATGAATAATGATTTGGGTATGTCAGCAGGACTCAGAAATTCAGTCAAGTTATTTGATCTTCAGTGATCACGGGTTCTTCCTAAAAATGAAGTCATTTCAGGATGGTTTAGCTTCAGTATTAAAAATCAGAAAAGCTTGCAACTTTGAGTTTGTGCTTCAGCTGTCACTTGATGTTGCATCATGGTCAAAATCAGATACTCTTGTAAATCAAAGAATAACAGCTATTCTTATTCTGTAATCACATGACCATGAAGAGAAACATAAATCCAATACCCTACTTTTACTTCAGCTCTTTACCTATTTTTCTTTCCTTATCTCAAGATCACTCAAGATTAATTATTAATTCTGAGCCAAATAGTCTAAGTAAATTTTCAGCTGCAGAGTGAATTCATTGATTTTTTTTTTCCCATTTTGCATTACTGCACACAAAAGCACCAAAAGCTAGAAAACCCCACAAAAATTACTAATGCACTCCTTCCAGGCACTTGAGATAATATTGCTGTGAATTTCTGACTTTAGTATTCCAGCAGTGCTCCAAGCTCCAGCTCAAATGAGTTTAGGTCAGTGCATGCTTAGTCACGTTTGCAGGATTGATTGTCCAACAAATGAAAATCTCCCCCCAGCTGTGCCTGCAAATCTCTTAATGCTGAAGAAGTATCATTTACAAGCAATAAGGAAGTACATCCTTCAGAAATGAATACTGAGTCTCCAACGTATGCAGGGGATTCACTCAGCATGCAGGCAGGAGCTGGCCTTGGTGATGCTTGGGGATCCTTCCCAACCCAGAATGTTCAATGATTCTGCCAGTGGGCTCCTGGTTCTGAGCTGTGTCAGAGCCCCATTTCCCCTTCAGCAGAGCCCTGCACAGGTCACAGACTTCCCCAGGGAGAAAGCTGGCAGACAGCTGGCACTAACATAGTATTCCTGTGCTCTGGGCAACAGGATCCTGAACACTGCAAGCTAACACTCCCAGAAACACATATTTAGTCAAGTTCCCACTGAACACCTTGATGGAAAGGCTTACACTGGTTCCTCAAATTACAATTCCACATCATCTCATCTCTATGCAATGAAAAGCTATACAAGCACAAAGCCCTCTGTCTTAGTACATACCATTACAGGAAAATTACTACATTTACTATTACCCAAGGCCACTTACTTATTCTTTCCTGAAATGCCAGCCTTAAACATTTTTTGATATCTGCCAGCAAAGGGAGTGTTCAGTGGCAAGTCACTTACACCATATATTCCAGGAAAAGTGCAATTCCATCTGACATACCTCCACAAGCCTGCTGGTATGTTCTCGAAATATAGCAGCATATTCCTTTATTTCTTTCTCTCTTCCATTCTTAGCAGCTTCAATGAGAACAAGCAGTGGGACTGTGGTGTCTAAGAAGGAGTCTGAGATGTGATCTATGATGGCTTTCCGGAGCTGCAAAAGAAAGAAGTGCATCAGTACCTGCTAACTGGGCTATTCATTAAATCTGCTGCAATTATTGTCCATTCCTATTTATAACTAAAACACCTACACTCTGTATTCCTGCATTGTTTGCACCATAGCTCTGAAACCTCTGGCAGCTACAATTCATGTGTTACACAGAAAACTATATTTAATTTTAAGGACAACCCGAATATGCCATAGGCAAATATGGCTGTGTGTAAGTGTCTGCACAGACATGTAAAACACTACAACATGTACTGGTTCTCCTGAAAGGAAGAGAGCCAAATAAATATCCCCCTTCCTTGATAAATAGGCTACTTAAGTGATTCCACATGTGAAAAATTAGTTAGCCCAGACCTCCTATCTCCTGGGTATTCTCCCTTGTAATTGGGATGCCAAGGGAGAAGGCTATTTAATTTTACAAAGAAAATATTAATTTAATCATGTTTGTACTCACAAAATAGCTACATCCCATAATTTCATAATTGCAAAGTTACCCAAGGATTTTCTTTCTGGGAAACCCACCGACACAGTCTGGTTTGCAGAAATGGCAGCCTTCATGGTAATTATGTCAATGAGATTACTCATTGTGCCACCTGATAATGTATTAATAGAGCAAGAAGATCTATAAATGAGGCTGGAGTTCAATTTTCTCTGCTTAAATTAATTGTTCTTCAACTTCTAACTTAAATTATTAAAGAAGTATAACATTCTGCTATAAATTACCTGTCTTAAATTAGGCTTCACGGAAGCCTGTAACCAATCACTGGGACATGACTTCACTTAAAAGGTTATTTTGCATGTTATCCACACATGAGAGCTCCTCACTTAGATCATGCAGCACTACAACAAACATGCCAACTGGAACAAAACATGAAATGCAACTTAATTATCGAATGCACTGAATTTCCTACTCCCACTCCAATATTTTTACAGTATACAGAAATGATATTGCTTGGAACAGAAAAGGACACTACATGTTTTTAAGTTCATTATCCTGTTGCCAAAGTACTGTTTTCACTTGGCATTTTCCTCCAATGTATCTGTGTGAAAACTTAGTAGAAGTGAAGACTCCTACCACGAGAAAAATAGAAAAAATCCACAATCTTTTTGATGCTGCTGTGTTTGTAAGTAGGGCAGTGACCATGCACAGCAGAAAGAACAGTGGAGAAATCTGCTGATTATCACACAAGATCTGGATATGAATTCCACCACTATCTTTTGGAAGCCTCTCCACCTAAAGTCAGCTCTCCTCGACCCACCAGAGGGACAGAAAAACCTTCCAAACACAGGCAATTTATGTTTGGAATGGTTTCTTTGTCTCCTAACCCACTGTAGCCTATCACATTAAGATATACTGTCTGGACACACTGTATGTTCTGCAAAGCAATTTACAAACACAGAGGCTGTGGGATTCCAATACAAAATTGGATTTCTTACATTCTCAGCTTTATTCAGGCTGGAATTAAATATATATATATTATTAAAAAGTTCCACTACTAGAAATAAAATACATCCAGCAGAACCTCCAGTCCTGTCAAGTCACCTGCTAAGATTTCTCTGTTGTAAAGGCTCTGTTAAAGAAAACAGGTATTCTTGCCCATTTAAAATTAGGTACATGAATGTGACTTTCAAGAGTCACAGTTGAAAAATTAAAAATTTAAAAATTTTAGAAGTTTAAAAATTAATATTTCAGTTTACAAAAACTTTGCCTTGGCAAAGTATCACTACAATAACCTCAGTCACATTTGTGGTGAGCTTGAGATACCCAATTTCAAACCAACAGCCTAATTTTAGCTCTCACCACATAATTCTTTGCTATAGCTTTTCACTGGTTTTCTTGGCTTAATTAACCCTTCAGGCAGAAATTATCATCACTATTTCGTTCTAAGAAATGCTCTGTCCTGCAATTATGCAGCAAATCGTGTCTTCTTCAAAAAAACAAAGATAATGGCGTGTCTTTGCTGAAAACAAACAAGCTTGAAATTATGTTCCTGTTGCAGCTCTGCAAAGGAATACATGAAGCTGAGAGTTGCAAAGGATGGCTTGTGCAGCATTAAAGAACAAAGAAATACCACACAGAAAAAGAAGGAAAAGACAAAGGAAAAAGGGAATATCTGAGGCAATATCTATTTCTTTTCATGCTAACCCTAACAAGCATTTCTTCCATGACTCAGTAAGTCTGTTTCTGACTCTGGCCACCTGTTGGGCAAAATACTAAAAGCTAAGTAGCCAGAAGGGAGGCATAAGAACAAAGGACAGCAGCAGTAGTGCCAGCACACAATGCTAGGGAAGTTGTTGTGCTATAATTAAACTTTTTCTCGTATTTTTAAGTGAAAGAGACACCATCAGAAGAGGGAAAGGAGGGGGAGGACGATGTCTGACAAATTGTTTTCTTCTTAAGATGCAAGGTCTTACCCTTTGAGCAGACTGTTACAAAAGCATGGAGAATTTTTGTTTTGATATCGAAATGCATTAAAAAATAACCCAGGAACATGTTGTTTATAAAACATGGGGCATAAGGTTGTCAAAAACAGTGGAGGGTAGAGAAAAAAAATGCCAGCAGCTGTTTGCAACACTATTCAACATCAGTACTGATGAGCACAGAAAACTCTGTTTGCCTCTACTTGCCTCTTG
>JANPWX010000048.1:796789-849068 GCA_024734555.1 Trochalopteron elliotii
TAATAAATATAAATATAAATATAAATATAAATATAAATATAAATATAAATAATATAAATATAAATACATGTGAGAGATTTGATTTTATTTATTTTAGAATACCCTGTTCTGGGGACAGCTCCTTTTGCCTCCAATCTTGCCAGACACAAGCCTCCCTTCACTCCCCTTGCTGTGGTGTGCAAAGGTGTCCAAAGGGACCCGTGGCAGAACCCACAGCCAGGCTGCTCACTGGGACAGCACCTCTCTGATGGTTTGGTTTATTGGGCACTACTGAAGAGATTTTAAAAATACAGCTTTGTAATGTTTCATCTTTAACCCTACTCCTGCAGAGGCAGCCCCAGCCATGGCAGAAAGCAGAGTACACTGCACACCACAGCCCTGAATCCACTGAGAGCACCTGACACAACACCAGCAAAGGTACACAGGATCATTAAAAATAAAGTATTATAAAAGCTGTAAGAGTAGAGCAAACAACAATTTTCACGTTTCTTGTAAAATTGCTGGGAGACAGAATAAGGAATGTTTGTAAGGGAAAGCAAAGTGGACCCCACTGCAGCATCTGCAGGCACAAAACTCATAATTTCATATCTCCCAGGTCAGGAATTAGGCATTCAGTCAGCACTCCTCCTAAAACAATCCTTATGCAATTCATATGTATGAACATAGAATTGGAGGAAATAGGTAAAATATTTCTCATAAATGCTTTCCAGTGGAAAAAACATCAAGAAGCACAGAGCTGTTCTGCTAAAGAAAATTACTGGTTCTGGATTGACTATAAATCGGGCGTGATTACATTCAGCCTGAACATTTTCCAAAGGTTTACAGAAAGGCACAAATTGAATTAGTTAACAGCTTTTAACCACTGTAACAGAGTCAATAAAGTGTTTTAAGCTGGAGTTTAATTAATTCATGGAAGGAAATGAATAGAAGGGTTCCTAGACACACTGAGCTGGTGATGCATGTCTCTGCACTGAACACATTTTGGACAGAATGTAAGCAGAAACTGAATAGCTACTTAGTTGTAAACACTGTATTTATATGGTATTCTTCTAATTTTTCAAGGCTTCCTCTGGCTGGTTATGGGGGCAGGAAGGAATTTACTTCTCATCTTGAAGCACAGGCTGGCTTGTAAGACTGAACACAAAGCTGGGAGGGATATCTTCCACCAGGGAGTTGATAAACAACCCGAACTGGGGACAGGATGGAAGGGGTGTGCTCATGTTCTCTGTAGCTGTAAATTTTCATGCACTTGGTTGGGGCAGCCTGGCTGAAAGAACTACTGACTTGCTAGGGGTTTCCTTTCTTAAAAGGGCACATTACACACTTCCAGCATAACTTACAGTTTTTCCCAAAGATATTTATTGCAGAGAAAGGGTGGAAACACAGCTGATGTCTACTGCTAATCTCCTGCCCTTCACTGAAGTTGTGGATTCTGGTCCATGTCTCACATTAGTTTTAGGACACTGGGTGTGAAATGGGGGATGGACTGGGAATTCCAAGGACCCTCTTGTGTGGCAAGAGCTCTCACAGCTGTAAAGCCTCACACATAGGGACTCAGTAGTTCCTCCAAGGTGTCTCTTCCAACAACCAATAATAACTCTAGCTCATTGAAAATTAAACAAATCCTGATGGCCAGAGTACATTACTGATATATATCTACAGCAAATATATTTAGACATGCATACATACAGATATATATTCACCCAATATCATTTTTTCTCCCAGTGTTTTGAAAACTGTGGAATGGTGCAATTGTATCCAAGACATTTTTATTATGGGAAAAAAAAAATCTTTTTTCCAAAATGCATAAACTGAAAATAGCAAATTGGAAAAGAATCCCTCAAGGCCTTTTTTCTATCTTTCATTTGCCCAGGTGCTCACCTGTCTGCGGAGGTCTCTGGTCTTCTTGCACATCCCATCTATGGCAACATTCAAGGCATTGCTTCTCTCTGCCTTGTCAGTCTGCAAGCAATGGGACAGAAAACAATCAGAAAACAATCTGGGATCCCTCAGCAAGTGCAATCTTTGTGTCCCCAGTGCATCAGAGCATTTGGTAAATCCTACATGCTGAAGGGTTTTTCAAATTTTTTCATACATTTCAAGAGCCAGTACCACAATATTCACAGAATGCCAATTTGTGATGTTAAGCATAATTTGCTGAATCAAAACATATGCATTAGAAGCAGTATACAGGAACAAAATAAACACTTCTTAACTTCTGAATTGCTGTAATACTCGCAGTGTAATCAACACTATGAATAGAATTATGATGGTAGTGATGATGGTGGTGATGATGATGATTAATAATAGTAGTAACAACAACAACACTAATAATATTTACAGCAATCCATTAATGCCCTATTCATGTGAAAAATAATGTTCTCTCTCTACAAACAATGTATAAATTAAGGTGCCCACAATGCAGTTTGGTTATGCTTTTGTCTACAGTGTTCATTATTTTCCTTCTGTAAAATGGAATGGGTGAGTTTCAAAATGTCCAAGATGTCGCAATGCAAACACTGTCCATGAAAAGGCAATCTCTTCATTCCACAGCATCTACAAGACTGAGTTCTTGAGATATTTGAAAGGTCTGAAGAGAATCAGTTTTACTTCCTAAACAAATTTAATTTTTTTATTTCCATCTATAAGCAAGATGCTTCTGTCATTGCAACCTATTTGAAACGTGTACTTCACACTTCCCTGGACCACTCAGCCTTTTCTCCCTACAATATTACCATAATACTTCTGTACCTACTAGCTGGTTTGATATTTTTTTTCCTGTTAGTACAGAAACTACACAAAAATCCAAAACGCCTGATGAACTTTGCCTAAAGCAAGCAATCATTGCTCACTACCTTGGAGCATTGCTCTCTGCCCTGGTCTGAAGGAAAGAACTACAAATGCTTTACACAAAGTCAGCACACATGACATTTACAGTGCAAAGAACCAGACTCTCATAAATGCTAAGCAATAGCTGTGTACACTGACCACACTTTTGGACTTCATTTACCAAACACCAGGAAGTCTCTATTATGAACATGACTGCCTCATTTTATAAATAACATTAAAATAATATGAAAGTAGTAATATCTTGGAAAGCACCCAGGAGTACAAGCATGTTATCTAAATATCATACTTTAGTTAGAGTTCTTTCCTTACTAAAGAAACCTGTGCACAGGACAATATGCTTAACATTAAAACAAAGACTAGAGGTGGCAAGAAAAGAACTCTTACATTAAAACTGAATGTGCAATGTCATAAATGCCTTGAAACTATTACATTCTCTATCAACTGAATGGGAAAACTACTTTAAGAATTGAGCTTGTATTTTCAGGGAGATTTAGAAAATCTCCTATGACCTTCTATCTCTGAAACTGCCTACAGTCTTCACAGGGAAGAGATGATCAAAACCAGGTCTTGAAGAAAGGTCTGAACTTCACCTTAGGACCTCCAAGGAATCCCTGGAGGTGGATACTCACTTTTGTTCCACAGCAATGCCATCACTTTTTGTACCAAGGCTTGCACAGGAACCAAAGTAAATAATGACTCCTCTATTATGCTTTGCAAGCTCTTGTCAGCCTTGACAAAAAAATGATCCCTTCTGAACTGCCAGGTAAACAGGGCCAGGAAAAGCTCTGTGGACACAAACTCAGCTTATGCCTGTGCATTTTCAGACTATGAAAATGCACTGGCATAACCTTTCTAAGCTTTATATTTAGAGCCTACTTTTCTACAAAGACAAAATCATTGTAAAATATTGGGATATTTTTCAAATTCTCTGGTAATCTGCAACTTCAAAGGTGGCCACTAATGATACAACTGCCTATAAGTTAACCTAAATCTTTGAAGCAGCTAATATGAAATAACCTCAGGCAGCAAGTGGCATAAAATATTGAATAGTGAACAAGTTAAAAATATTTTCTTTTCAAATTTTTAATAGTCAATGTCTAGAAAGCAAATCTAACTATGAGTGAAGTTATTCTTCACCTCATGTTTTCCCTAAGAAATAAATACACTACAAGTGCACTGTAAATGCAGCCTCAGGCTGTAGAATATGGACAAGTCCAGACTGCAGGTAACCTCATAACTGCAGAGTCTCATTCTTCCTTAAAGAAATTTAAACATCAAAAACCCCACACTACTGTTTGGATAAATCCTACTTACAAAGACTCATGAACTTCTAAACTGTGTGCAGTGTGTTCCAGTCAGGGGGACACCTGGCTACACAGTCTCCTGTGGGAACACTCTCAAACATCTCTGGCCTCAGGTTGTCTTCTCCTGCTTCTGTGGGGTAACATCCCTTGGCCCCAAGCACCTTGGGATCTGAGGTGCTCCTGTCAGGGTGTGTTCCCCCCAGAGCTCACCTCGGATCCCACACTGACAGTCCCACAGCTAGACCAGAAGATGATGGTCTTGAACAACCAAAAAAGAGCAGATGTAATGTCTTTAAAGTGTCTGTTGAAGTGCTGGCACAAGGAAACCACAGGTGACCTGGACACCTCCACACACAGCAGAGAACAGCTGCCTCATCCCCAGTGAAGGAACCCACACGTCTGGGGTTGAAATACTCTGCATCTGCTGGGCAATTAAATCCTTCTGGTGACTGCTGTACTTCAAAACAAGCAAGCCTACCCTGAAACAGCTCCTTCTTGTACAGAGGGACTGAATTAGGAAAAGGGCTAGGAAAATTATGCACATTATTCTGGGTCTGGATCTTAAAAATCACGCAGTTGAGCCTTTCAGTTATCCTGCACTCACCTACTGTTTTTTCCTGTAAAATGTATGTAATAACAGCTATATGGCTCCCTTGTGAAGATCCCAAAGGCAATATCAAGTTCCTATTTCAATGCGTTTTTAACATTTGAAACATTTTACAAGCACTAAGTCATAGTGTTATGAATGTTTCACTGAGTGAAAATAAGTATTTTTAATTAACACTGGATAGCCTGAAGATAAATGCTGGGTACTGGAAATAATACAGGCCCATCTATTTCACACACTGGCAAACAACATTAGTTGAATGTCTCGAAAACCACATGTGCAGAAAATCTTTCCTGCTGGATTTCCATTTAAACCATGACACATGTAGGGGCAGATTCTCAGCTGAAGCACATGGCCATATCCCCACTGGTTTTGCTGGAGTTCATTTTTACCAGCAGGAGACTGTGACCTTCCCAGGCATCCCAGACCCTCCTGCACCCCAAGGTAAACAGGTGCCAACCATGATGTCTGCACAGCCTGGCAGGACTCAGGAACAAGTCTCCAGCCAAGCCTCTGTGGACACATGTCAGCAGTTACCAGGGGCAAAAGAGGCTGCAGGAATTCCTTAAGCTCCAGACCTTGTCAAGCTGATCTTAAACAAAGGACTACACAGATACTCTGAGAAGGGTTTTCATTTCAGTGTGTAGATCCTCCTGAAGGCCCACAAATGTTTACCTGACAGTTGCACTGATCAGTACATTGTAAGGAAGATATGGGCAGAACTCCTTAAGTGATCATCTCATCTCTTCTAGTGCTTAGGCTAATATTCCAATATTTAAAGGTCTGTGGCCAGAAATGAAGCACGTTTTGTTTCATGGGATGCGTCTGTTCCCAAATAGTCATTGCAGAGTCTTGGGAGGAATAAATAGAAAAAAATCTGATCTACTAGTATGATTTTCTCTATTTATCCCACAATGACAGAATATTTTGGGTTGGAAGGGATTTTAAAGCCCATCTCATTCCAAGCCCCTGCTGTGGGCAGGGACACCTTCCACTGTCCCAGGTTGCTCCAAGCCCCATCCAGCCTGGCCTTGGACAGTTCCAGGGATCCAGGGGCAGCCACAGCTGCTCTGGGCACCTTGTGCCTCCCCACCCTCACAGGGAAGGATTTCTTCCCCATATCTGATCTAAACCTGCCCTCTGTCAATTGTCTCCAGCAACTGTACCATGACTGTGGTAAACAGCTTTTGATATAGTTCTATGTATCCAAGAACAGTTTTAGTTAAAAAAAAGACTAGCACATTTATCTAAATCAGTTCTCTATGGAAATATTAAAAAAAAGAAGCCAAGCTAAAAGGTAAACATCAATCAATACTATAAGAACTTAATAAATGTCAGTGCTCTAATTAAATGACTGACTGCTTCAGCCTATGTGTTGACTGAAAATACTCCTACACTCAGCAATTAGAGGGTCCTGTACATTGCACTTTAATTTAAAAAGACCCAAAAAACAAATGCTCACACAACTTAGGTAGGTCATTAAAACAAAGTCACAGCCTCTATACAGACATCAAGCATTTTATGTCTGTTATTACAATTTAGCATGTAACATAATTTTTTTTTTTTTGCATATGGAATTTATAAATGGTTCTTCTTTTGATTTACAAAGTCACTGTGAATTCTAATCAAAACCATAAGATTATAAGAAAATCGTAAAAAAAGCAAATTTTACAAATTTTTTGCGTAATGAAACAACCTTGTCATTACTTAGGACATTTCCACACCTCCATTTTTTGTGCAATGACAATTTTCTTTTTCATACACAGCTTATAAAAACCCTGATCTTTCAAATCCTGTTGTGGAACTCAACAAAGTAGAGACATCTACTTGTATCTGTCTCAAAACCCCCAAAGAAGCCCATAAGCCTTTATAAGGGAAGATCCAGTTCAATCTTGTTACAGTCTTCATTTATCCCAGCTGGTTCACAGCTGCCAGAATTAGTTGACACTGTGCTTCAGCCATCAGTAACTAAATAAAACTAGTAGCACTTCCTACATTCTTTTCTAGGAGGGGACAAAGGATTTGCCACCTTGAAGGTCACACTGTGAGAAAAAAATTCCAGCTGACTGTTTGTGAGAAATGCCAAGTGTAGGGCATAACCTCTTTGTATTCCTTTGTACCAGTCTGGATACCACTAGGTCCTGGGATTTGTCCCTTAAATGTAGAATTAATTTAAATATTATTTTACCCTTCAGATTTTCAGCTTGTTCCTCAAAGTGCAATGTCCAAATGAAAACCAAGATTACTTGCTGGAAGTGTCATACCTGGTTAAATACACCAAAAAAAAACAACCAATGACCTTCTCCAGACCTGCAGAACTCACTGGACAAGTCTGTGTGGGGCTGGAACTCAGAAATGAACCTGTGGTTTACAGTTCTTCTTTTCAAGTATGTCTCATGCTTTCAAATAAAATGTTTCAAAGATCTCTTGCTTCCCCATCCTGGAAGTGGACAGGAATAACTCCTGGAGCACAAGGAACCTCATTGAGACATGGAACTATTTACATGCATGAACAATTATATGCACAGCATTCACTGCCTGAGAAATCTCTTACATGAACATTTCAGAAGTCATTCAAGGAATCCTCTGACAAGGCAGTTAAGGCAGAACCTGACATTTCTGACATTTTTCCTTTGAAAAGGTAAAAGCTCCCAGGCCTTTTCATACAGCATTTCAAAGCCTATGTTTGCTGTACATCAAAAGCCTGGGAAGGGAAATTAATTTAGAAGTACATTTATTACCTTTCTTTTTTACTGTGGGCAACACAAATGAATAACCCACAAGTACTTTAAGCTGAAAATCACTACCTCCACTCAGTGACACAGATTCATTACTCTAACACACCCACTCCAGTGTGATTTTTTTTAAAGACACCTGGCTCAGGAAAACTTGTTTCTGTGATAAACAGGGAAGCCTAATTTTTTAAAAGGAGTATGGAAAATCATATGCAAGTGAGCAAATAAGGACTCTTTCATGTGGAACTGTTTCTCATTACAGACAGGGTTTTTTCCTCAACAGCTTCAATATGAGATTGTCATTTTCCTCCTCTTCAAGCCCTCATGGAATACTCCTTATGGATCTAATGCTGTGAGATGTGAAGTACCTCATAAGAAATTAATTACCTCAACCTCCACTGCTACAACTGGAGTACTAAGGGCTCTCCTTCCTGTGTCAATTACCCTTTTCCAATCAATACACAGGAACAGCCAAGAATTTAAAGCCTCTCAGCACAACCCTTTTTTGGCAATCAGATACTTATAGTTTGTAATACTGCAAAACAAATTTCAGATTTCATTCTAGATAAGCACATGTCACACATCCTAAAAATCCCAGAATTTAGAATGCATAACCCTTTAATTATTAGAAAAAACACAGAAACACCGAAATTTGCAGATCCCAATTAATCCTAAAATCTCAGAAAGAGTTATGTTGTTGGAATATGCATAGTACTACACATTTTAATCCACTCTCCAAAGCACTGGTGTCAGTCAGCTGAAGGTGTGGAGGGTGGCCAGGTTGCCTCAAAGGACAGAGCTGGGATCTTTATCCCTGGGATAATAAATTCTCTTGAAAGTGGCTGGGATCCAGTCATAAGAGAAGACAAGGAACCTACACTATTCTAAATTTTTGTTTCTTTCCGACACGTAAGACAAATATCTCCTAATATCATTTTTTCTCCTACTTTTTCACATTGGGAATATTAGAAAAGTTCAGCATGACTCCAAGGTGATCCTGGAAAAACACCCATACTTTGCTAGAAGTTATATGGGGGGAAGTGCATATTGCAGAGCCAATACAACCATCACTTACTACTTCTAATGCAAAACCAAACGCCACAGGCACTTCATATTTGAAATATGACAGCCTTAGAACTCGATAGAGAAGCCTTAAAGGCCAGTAGTACTTTATTTTGGTTTGTATTTCAACTCCAGGTCTATTGGAGGAAGCAGCAGGGAGTAAAAATGACATTAAATTTCTTTTAATCAGATGCTACTGTCACTCACAGATGATGCAGGAAGGAAAGGCATAAGTAGAACTAGAGCAATACTATTGAACTGACAGCAAGAAGTATACTTGAGGCTAATCTGCCTTTTACTAAGAAGCAATTTTCTAAGTTTCTAGTACGGAAGTTTTTAATTGAATATCCATCTACCTTTCACCTAAGTGTTCTGGCAGTTTTACAGCAGGAAAATAGAAAATTAGCTGGAGAAAATCTCATTCTACAGCAGCAGCATAAGACTTTCCTATGATGAACTATCATATAAATTGCTTGGAGATTATATGCTGCTAGGAGAAAGAGGAAGGGGATGGAGGGAGAAGAAAATACAAAATAAAATACAGTAGAGTTGCTGAGACAGTCCTTCCCATCCAGATTGTTTACAGGTCTTAGCCGTACTCTAAATCTGAAAGTTATGGTCTTAAACAGCAGCCATAAATAGGGAAAAATGTCCAAGCACCCAGCCACTCACATTCTGCCATACCTAGGGACAGACTGAGTTAGTGCAGGTTCCAAAGTGGCACAGCAAAGGCACATCCTGCATTTTTCAAGGAATCAAACACAAGCTTACTGTGGCTTTTGAAGTGGTATTTTAATGCACAATGTGCTACACAAATAGATTCCTGCAGACTTAAGAGGACTGTAACAGCACTCAACTCAAACAGCAATACACATACATATAATATATATTTTAAAATATACAGGGTAACTAAAGAACTGTATTTGTAAATAAAACCTTCCAAGTCCTCTTAGCCACTCCATGCCATCCAGTGCTCTTACACTTCCTCCCTGTAATTCCACAAATTATCAAATATAGAGAGATAAAGAAGGTAGAACAGGAAAATTAAGAAGTTGGCTGTGTTGACACACTCACTAGTCTGGGTAAATCTCTATGATACTGTTGATGATCACTCAGAACAGACAGGCTGTGATACTTCTTTTAGCAGGAAGCCAAGCACACTTTAGTATCACATCGGATGGGTAATGAAGCTTGATTTCCCTGATTTTCACTCCCACATAACTTTAACATTTCTGTGGAGTTTGCCACAAGGAAGCAGCTTGAGATAAGTATGGGTGGACCCACAACAGAACCTGGCCCACAGACAGAAACCTTAGGAAACAGCTACTTATCCACAACTTCAGCTCTGAACCAGGCAGAGCTTGGTGATTTCAAATAGCACACACGCTATGGATGTGGCTCTGTTCTAAACTGTACTTCTAAATAACAGTTAAATGCTGAACCCCCAAACAGACCAAAAAATGTAATTCCATTTAATTGTGTATTAATTGTATTAGTTAATCCCTTTCTAGTCCAGAGTAATTAATTTAATTTAACATGCTGTGATGCAATATGTGAATCTAGCACGTGCAGTGAATGCAAGTCCAGCTTTCAGGGAGAGGAGTAAGATAAATTCTCAAATTTACAAATACTTCAGCTGAACACTATCCAGCATCCTGTGTGTATAGTGAGCCCAGGCTGTGTGAATTCCTTTGACACATGTCCAGTCTGTACAGAGGACTGTAAGGTAAGAGGGAGGAGCACAGGAGGTTCAGGGGATCATCACAGCAAATGGCAGTTGATGCCATCACCTCACGGGGTGAATTCAGTCACTCCTGAACAAAACACACCCCTGCTTACAGCAATACAATGAAACAGCTCCAAGGTGGCATTCCTAGAAGCTCGTGACTAAATGTTTCAAATATTCAACTGTTCTTTTAAAATTCACTATGGTTAGCTAGAGAAAACCTACTCTAGTTGAGAAAGTTTCTGTTGTTAGCACTTGTGGGGGAATGAACACGAAGGAGATTGGTAGAAGAGCACTTGAATGATGCTTTTACACTGACGACTGCCAGAAAGGGGCTCTTGCAGAGCCATTTACTCAGCAGATGGATTTGGAGAGTGAGAAATCAGTGCATCACTTGGGCCGTTGGATTAGAGCAGCACAAGCTTGAAGGTCCTGGGTTCCTGTGCCACAAGAGAGAAAAAAGCCCCAATTTGTTAAAAGTAGCAGCTACCAAATGGAACAAGGGAGGCTGTATGTGATGACATGCAGGGAAGACAACTGAAAATTACAGTCTCCTGCAGGGCTGGGATCTGCAGAATCCTGCATGAGATCAGGAGAGTCTGCTATTCAGGGCATATTCCTCTGCAGTCCTATGCAGAACTCTGGGCTTTTTCCCTATTTATTTTTACACAGAAAAGGCCCCAAATATACCTGTGGAAACATTCAAACTCAGCAGGCAATATTTCTGACATTCCAACATAACAATCATACTTCATGCTGGAAGTTCTCTTTCTGCAGGATTTTTACCTCAATGTTGTAGAGAGTTTTCGTCTAAATTAAAAATGCAAAGCTTCATGTTTAATTTTTTTAACTATTAGCATCTCCAATTAGCCAAGGAATTCATTTATTATAAATGAGCCTAAATTTTCATGTAATTGTCATCAGCTCCATGGAAGAATATGGCAAAAAAAGGAAAGGAGAAACATAGACTCCTAGACATAACTAGAACAGAATCAGTAGAAAAGTCATTAGGAATTAGGTTGGGTAAAGCAAAAATATTATAGAGCTCAAAGACATTTTTCCTTTAAGATTTATACTAAATCCTTCAACTTTCATGAAATAAATTAAATAGTTGGCTGAAATCTAATGAGCAACCTGTTCTTGCTGTAAATGTGTGCTACTGAATTTCATGTGAAGTTTAAGAAATGTTTAAAATACAGTCAGAAGATTAAACGCAAAAGGTTAAGTAGGATCTTCATAAATACAGTTCCCTAGTTGTAATGTACATGAAAATTCAAACATTTATAGTTTGCATTCCTATATAAATTCATATAAGATCTATTTATTTTAAAGAAGTATTTCAGCTGTGTTGGCCTGTAATCAAGGTCTTAAAAGATCTGCTGTTTGCGTACCCTAGAAGTGGCCACATTCTATACCCCAGTGTGTAAGGTCTGAAATGTTTCCTTAGGAAAACCAGCGAGTGTCTGCTCTGGGATGTCCCTCCCTGTTCCTCACCACGGGGTCAGGTCAGAGCACCTGCCACCACACTCGATGGGTGCTCCAACAGCAGCAACAAAGGGCAGCCTGGAGGCAAAGCCCACACACAACAACAGGTTACTGCTAACGAAGTCTCCTTTCTTCTTTGCAAGTGTTTGTTCTAGCAGGGGCAGCCAGTTGCCACTTTCATTTATTAGCTGGCAGATAGTTTTGAAGTTTCTGATGTAATTAGTGATGAAGTGCCACCCTGCCAAACGCCAGTCACCTCCTGGCTGTTCCCAGGGGCCGTGGCACTTGATGGCAGTGCCAGTGGAGCTGCAGGCAGCCCCCAGCAGCCGTGCAGAGCTGCAGCCCCACATGCCAGGGAGGGAGGACTCTGTAACAGGCTGGTGCAGGACAGCCCCTGCCAGCAGCTCGGCAGACTCGGCTGGCCGTGCTCAGCCCTCTCGGGAGCTGTGCTGAGGCATTAATTTTTAAGAATTAAAGACTTTAGTTAAACTAGATATCACTGAGGTAAGATAGATAAACTTCCCTCTATTAACAAAAGCAGGATTTAAGGAACTGATAAATCATGAGACCTGTTTATGTATTCTGACTAATCAATAGACTCCAAGAATACAATACAATCATAAATCAAACAGCCCTGGAAAAACAGGATGCAGTTGTCACGTAACACTAAAAGGTTAAAAATTCAAAGCGAGGAAGACCCATCTTACTTCATCATTTTGAGACCCCGCCCCATAAAAAGGACCACCGACCCATTTCAAAGAACAAACTCTGAATGCTTAATGGCTTTTTGGCTAATTACCATACGGAGAGGGGAAGGGGATGTACCAGAGTTATGAATATGCATTTGTGTTTTGGGTATTCAATACTCCTGTACCTAAACAGACCCTGTGACCATCTGTAAACTGAGGTGTGTATTTGGGAGCTCTCCCCACACGCTGCCTGGCATTGTAATAAACATACACTTTGTAACTTTAAACTGTTAGAGAGTCTGTGTCCATCATAGTTAGATATTGGTATTAGATCAATATCCATATTTTTAATAAATCAGTGGGACAGAGTGCCAGCAGTGAGCACCCTGGGAAGCTCGGGACAGATCTGATGGCTGTCCCTGCAGCTCCAGAGAACAGGCAGTGTCCAGCGGGCGTGAGCTGCACGTCCTGCCAGGGGACAGAGCCCTGTGAGGAACCTCCTCATCTCACCACGCTCCTGCTGCTCCAAGAGCTGCTGCTACTGCTGTACCTGCATTTCATCACACACTGATACATTCTCCAAACACATCACAATCCTCACACGTACACACGCAAAAATAAACACAGATGAATATGTCGGACTGTATTTAGCTTATTTTATAAACCTGCTTTGGACTGAAAGAGCTGCCAAAATTGCAGGCTGATCTGATGAGAGGCTCAAAACAGCAAGTGCACAAACCCCTCAATTTACCATATTTGAGAGCCATGTTTAAGCATTCCAAATTTTAAAAAGCCAATTTTATATTAATTTGATACATAAACACTTTTAGTAAGTTCCATGAAAAGAGACTTTAGCATATAGTAAAATTTGAAACATAATTCTGAGAATGAAGATAATATAATACTTACCAGGTATATTTATTTTACTTCAGACTTCCATTATTAAAATACTTGCTATCATACTAGGAACAGTATAGCAGAATGGAAGCCCTCTTCTATAACCCTCCCCTCCACTCCTGTTCCACCAAAAGATATCCCGACCTCCCTATTCTAAAATCACAAGGAGAATTTTATGTCTGTTACTGGGGGAGAAAGAAGTGGAAGCGCTTCAATTATCAATTGTTTAAAAAAGTATAAAACACATCAAAAGGCCCAGTGCTGAAAGTGTAACTTCAATTTGGCATCATCTTTTATATGTAAATAAATACACTTTCAAATGCACTTGCTGTACATAAGAGACTTCAGAGTGCCATGCTTCCAGACTGCCACAACATGCATTGCCTAAAACAAAGGCTGGAAACCTCCTTTATTTAAGAAAATTTTCACACAGAAAGTATACATTTAAACTCCTCTTTTTCAGGGATATTCAAGGGTGCCATATGTTCATTTTTAATTAGAGTATGTCTTCCAAAGTAGAACAAAATAATTCTTCAATCACATGACAATATTATATATTAAAAAACAAGTAAAAAATAATCATTGAACAAAACCACATTAATGGGATCCAAAAAACCACAAGAGCAACTGTACATGAAAAGTCTTTACATCAGATTGTGCTTATAGCCTAAGAGAAAATGGATCCTGTAGTAAATCACATTACTTAAAGCAGGAAACTGATGTGACACTGTGTCTGCAAAGAATGTTAATAAGAGGAAAATCAAAATCATAAAAGAATAAGAATGGGAAAGCTAAGCAGAAAAGGCAAAGCAAATATTCCAGGCATGGTTTCTTCTGTAATTACTAAAAAGAAATTAAACTATGAATTATGGAAGAGTCATTTCCTACTCAGAAGGCATGAGAGAGAAGGATACTTGGAACTGAAACGACTTTGCAGAACCAGGGCTTAGTTTTGCTTGCTTAAAACTGTCAAACTCCAGCTCATGATTATTTTAAGGTTACTGCAACACTTCTACACTCATCCATAACAACAGCAAATTAAATATAACACAGGTTTTTGCTACTCTCAGGAAACCTCAGGTGGGCACTAACAGGCAAGAGCCGCTGCAGGCACACGGTGACAGTACCCAAAGTACTGAGCTGAAGAAACCAAACTGAACACTCAGGCCTGGCAGCCACAAAGTTGAAGGCTCATCCATCCTGGGATGTAGCAATGTATCTGTGTAACAGGCCATTCTGATGCACCAGCCAAACTGGTTGTGAGCAATATTATCAAACCACCTGCAGTTTTGTTGTCAGAGCTCTCAGGAATTCATCAGGGTGACTGAGAAAACAACAGGATCAAAAATAAGAGAGCCTGAGAAACTGTCTGCAAAAAATGTAAACCCTGAATAGGGGAAGCAGAATGTGAGGATGGACACTTGACCAACTGGATGTCCTCAAGGATGTGTGCCTGCCTCATGAAGAAGCAGCTCAGCCAACCCAGAGATGTGTGCAATAGACCTAGAATCTATATCTGACATATAATGGAAACAATAAACAGCTTCTGTTGGGATCATATTGGCATCATATTGGCATCATATTGGATCACAGAGGAAACCAACCTCTGCAAACAGGTGAGCAGAGCCTCAATGCCTCCCCATGGTCCTTCTGCTAAGGCTCAGAGACACCTGGCTCCTCACACACCACCCAGCTGAACTCTGACAGGTAAACAAAGCCAGAGAACCACACCACTGAAGGCAGAGGATGGCAATAACTGGATATGCCATGATCCCTGCCCAGTACTTCTTAAGTAGACATTAAGCTTCTGTTAGCAGAGCAGGTGCCAACTAAAAGATTTTCTGGCTTTGGGAAAATCTCATCCAATCTCTCAGCACACCTACTTGTGCCCCGAGTGATCAGGAGAGGAGAACAGCAGGCAGAGCAGCAGGGCACTGGAGCTATGTCTGATTTACACCACCCCCAGAAAAAGGAGAAAGGTATTTTGTGTTGTAAATGACACAGTCAATCAGAATCCCTTCGTGTATCCCACACTGGCCAAGTCCAAACCCAAAAGCTGACAGATGTCCAACAGAATGTGCTTTCATTAAACCATCATGGTAATCCCATGGCATTTGCAAGCATGTAATAAAAAAGCATTGTCTCTCTTAAATGAGTCAAATTTTAAGCAATACTGGGAGATAGAGGCTATAGGGACCAGGACAAACCAACTTTTAAAACATGTGCATGAAATCCACCATAAGGAGCACAAGAGCAGTGCTCTGAGAAGTCCCTGACGATGTATGGGCAGTGTGCACTGGGAGCCTCTGGATATTCTTACCCATGTTTCAAGACATTTTCAAAGGGAAGAAGGTTACTGCAGTGCCTGCAAAAACTTTTAGTGCAGGTTTTGTTTGGAACACATGAGTGCATATACACACTCTGCAGAAGCTCAAAAAAAGATGCTTCGAGCTCAGTTCACTTTGTGGTTGTTTTTGCAGCAAGCAGCCAACACTACCTGAGTGCCAGCAGAAATATGTGCATGGGGAGGTCAAATAGGCTGAAGGAAATACACTATAATATCCACTCAGTCCTCATGCAATAAGAAAATAAAGATCCCGTGTTATGTAAAATATCTTTAACTACTTATCACACTATATATTAAGTATGGCATTTACTGAAAATGTTGCACTTTTAATTTTGTATTCTGAACAGCCTTAAAGGTAGTTTGGCAGCAATCAAAAGGTTGGGAAATGTGCAATATACAAGTAAGTGCTATGCTTTTAACAAATTTCATCCACTAAAAAATGATTAAACCTGATGCCATCCAATATCATTTGGAAAGATAAATACAATCAAATTTTACCTGTAACCTGAGCCTAAATAAAACCAAGACAACAAAACTGAAAGGTTCAATGCATTAGTTGAAAGAGATGATAAACCTCAATACTCTGTACACAACTTTGCTGATAAAGCTAAAAAAAAGAAAATAAGAACCAGCTTCTAAGCAGCACAAACAACACGTTGCTTTCATTTCCATATATAATTGAAATATCAAAGAGAAGCATACTCAGGGGCTCTAAATTATATATGATGGAGATCAGTGATGAAACAAAAATCCAGCAACTCAATTCCAGCATCAATGAACATTCAACATGGGGCAGAGAACAACAGGAACACCAGTTCTTGATTACTCTATATTTTTGGAGGTTGTTTCATGCAACACTGCCATTTCTGAACTCAGAAAGGACTAAGGAGAATTAAAAACCACATCATCACTGAGAAGCAAGTGCCTTGTCCAGTTCAAGCCTACTATGAAGAGACACTGCCACAAAATGAAGGGACTGATCGACTGAGGCTGTGGCAGAAAATGAACAGCTTCCCACCTTGGGAATAAGTTCAGTAATGGAAAAGGGAGAGTTGAGCAGGAATGAGCTGTGGCAGAATGGCATCTCAGACAGGAGCTCAGGAGACAATACCTGTAATTGTAAATGGGTTTACTTGCTGACTTATTAGAGAGCAATGCGGACTTGCAAAGCAGGGCTTTATCAAGCAGTTTTCCCCCCATCTTTTGGAAGAAAAAGTGAAGTTCAAGAAACAACATCCTTGTTAAAAATATGCTTCTGCTGTTACAGAAGCAGTGAGCATCCTCTATGGTTAGCAATAGTTAATCCTCTCTCATTAGCAATTAGTGTCCTGTGACTCCCACCCACTACACCACAGCTTCCACAAAATATGGGTCATACTGCTTGCTACATAATGATATACACACTGTTGAAACAGGTAAAGTGCAAGAAAAGATTGATCCAATTTTTAATCCATGAGACTAATTTCTGATTCAATGCACTGATTAATAAGCCAGAAAATACCTTCAATTACAGGTGTGAACAACATGCACCTATTTAGAGCACAAACAACCCTGGTACCATTCCTGGAATTTGTATTTAAACTAACAGGAAATGTTGCTGAACAGAAAAATGCCTCTAATTTAACTCCCCTCCTTAGCACTGTGTACTGTAAAGTGACAGGAGCCAGCATAGAAGACTCAGACTGAAAGCCTAAAAGCTGGTGGTTCCTACAAAGGATGCTAAGTACCATCTATGACCTCAGCAAGAATTCACTTCCACAAGTTTTGAGACTATTCACCACATTTCTAACACACTCTAAAAAGCCTTTCAGTTTCTGGACACATGCCAGAAAATTATAACCTTTCTTACTTTGTTTTGCTAACAAGTCTCATTCACCTAAGGCTCAATGAAGACAACTTGATTTAATTGCAAATCAACATCAGTAAGTTGTAAAATACATTTCCTCTCTGAAGACTACAAAACACTGTGCTAAAGAATACCTAAGTCCCCTTTAGTTTAACAACACAAAATCTATAAACATTTGCAGATTCTCCTCAAGATTATGCTTAGATTCCATCCCTTTTATTCTTTATACCTTAAATGAAACCTGGATAAGTCAAATGCTTTTGAAAACTACACCTTGTCATCAATTACTGAGTCTCTCATTACTAGATATCTCACATGCCTAGAAGTACAGTGATGCCTGTTATCTGAGCCATGCCAGCTAATGATTCTCTGCCACGTTCTCCCAGATGAAGGCAGCTCTCGATAATGGAATGCCGAAGAACAGCTACCCCTAGTGATCAGAGAGGCAGCAGATGAACTTCAAAGTCCTTTGTTTACAGCCATTTCTCATTTTCCCCAATGAGCTTGTCGCCAGAAACAGAGCACACACTGAGCAAAGACAGCACTCAGCATCCAAACACATATTTGCATTGCAAATCACTTTACCGGGAAGAGCTTTGTGAACAGGTTTGTGTCACACTGATACAGCCCGGTCAGAACTCCAGCTTCAAACACTAATAAACCCTCATCTAAAGGGTTAAAGCCCAATTTAAATCACTCTGCTCTGCCTCCTGCCACACAGAAGTGCAAACAGATCCTTCTCAGGGTCTGTCTGCAATACCAGGAGTCCTCCAAACCACAGAGTGCAAGAGAGGGGACATCAGTGTCCTCAGACTGTGGCTGGCAGAGTTCCAGATAACATCAAGCAGATTTAGAGCCTGGCACAGGAGAAATATGGAATCACTAAAACGTTTAGATTGGAAAACACCTTTAAGACCATCAAGTCCAAACATTCAGTCAACACTACCAAGCCTACCACTAACCCATGTCCTTAAATGACATATTTACATATATACACATATACACATGTCTTTTAAACACCTTCAGGGACAGGGACAGCCCAGGTGCCCTTGGCCTTGTTGCCCCACACTGAGCTCAGGTTCAGCCTGTGCCACCAGCACCCCCAGGGCCCTTCCTGCTGCTTTCCAGCCCCTGTGCCCAGCCTGCAGCTGCAGGGGGTTGTTGTGACCCAAGGGCAGGCCTGGTTGAAGCTCACATCGTCAGCCCATGGATCCAGCCTGTGCAGATCCCTCTGCAGAGCCTTCCTGACCTCCAGAAGATTGGTGCTGCCACCCAGCTTGGTGTCATCTGGCAAGGTGTGAGGGTGCCCTCGATGCCCTTGTCCAGATCACCACTGAAGACAGCAAACAGCAAGCCCTGGGGAACAGCAGCACTAGTGCTGGTCCCAGCTGGATGCAGCTCCATCCACAGCTCTCCAGGGCCCAGCCATCAGGCAGCTCAGCCCAGCAAACAGGGCACCCACCCAGGCCGTGAGAAACCACTTCCACCCCCAAAACACTCTGGGAATCCCTGCCAGGAGTGTCTGCAAGCTCCAGGCACACAACACCCACAGCCTTCCCCTCGTGCACGAGGGGGCTCACCTGGGCACAGAAGGAGATCAGGCTGTTCAAGCAGGACCTGCCATTCATAAACCCAGGCTGGGCCTAATCCTCTGGTTGTCCTCTTTTCATATAGATGGAAAAAATTAACATGACCGTTCTGTAGTGCAAGAGTGTTCTTCACCAGAAAATCAGGAATGCCTACAGCAAGCAGCAATCTTCCTGATTTGTCTCCCATGAGTGAACACACAGCATGCAGTCAATCCAGCTAAACATGGTCCATGAGAAGGCACTCCTGAGGGATAATTTAGTACCACCAACACAGACTATTTGGAGATGTTTTTACCTGGAGTTTTCTGACTCCTATATGGGCTCTTTACTTAAGTGCCACAGTTACTTTCAAATATGCATAATACATCCTTTATATCCATCAAAAGAGGGATACGGGACTAGGAAAACAATCTTTACAAAGAAGGTAAGAAAAAAAATAGCATAAAAAATATTCATGTGGCAGGAAATTTAAACCACACAAGCTGCAACAGCAAAACAAGATAAGAGTGAGGAAGAAATCAAACATACTCTCCATTTACCTGAAATAAAGGAGAAAGATGTTTGAGAGCCCCAGTAGAAATGTCTCCCACTAACCTTCATGTCATATCACTCAAAAAATTATGAAATGTCTGTCCCTTTTAAAGCAAATATTTTTGCAAATTATTTTCTATTAGATCTAAATGCTATTTCTCTTTTGAAAGGGAAATTGGACAAAGTGGGCTGGCCAGTTAGAAAACAGAGAAGCATATTTTCATCTCTATCACTCAAAGGATAATAAGAAGTAATTTTAAAGCATGACTCCCTGTACATTACTCACCAGCAGAGATTAACTGGGCATATCTTCACATGAAAAACACAACATATGGAGACAGACTTTTATAAGTTCACCTTGGATGGAAAAGAGTTGATATCAAGGAATATTACTTCTAGGGAAATGTGCCTGCCAGGAAATAAAAGCAAGGTCAATCCACAGATACAATCACAAAAAAAAAATGCCATTCAGATGTAAGACTGGAAGTAATTTGGAGCTGACACAGGTAAACACAGAACAGACAAGTGCAATTTCCAGCCTGCTTTGATCTGCAGGACCACATCCTTTCTGAAGCCTCTGTGCTATTGTGGCAAGCAAATTTTGCTGCAGAGCATTCTCAGTGATGATAAAGCAGAGTTGCAGTTGATGCAACGAAGAGCTGGTGCTGTTTTGGTCAGCCAGGATCAGCTGTCACATTAATTGTGCCATGACACATCGTGACATGCCATGTGTCTCTCATGTTCACCTGGGTGCCTTATAGACTCTGAAAACCTTTTTCACCTCCTTACACACAATGCACTAGGATGAGGTCCCTGTTGGAAATAAGTAAGGGCACTGAAGACAATACTCATTACAGTAATGGAGGACTGGTATCAACCTTCTCATTAGCCTTTTTCACAGTGGTTAATGCTCTGAGATCCTCACATGCTCATCTTTAGTCTATTGTAAAATAAGAATTATAATACTTGAAAACAGTGAAGACTAGGAGATGGTGCATCTACAATTTGCAATACCTTCAAAAAGCAGTTCTTCACTGACATACCAAATATGTTGTAATAACATGAGTAAGACTCTACCCTAAGTACTAGGTACTAGTACTAAGTACTAGGCTTACTTTGAAATATTTACACTTCAACATCACAGTCAGGTATTTATTCATAACTGAACATTGAAATGGTTTCACAGGTTACACTACAAGTGGCTTTATGTTAACTGGTAGAAAAGAACATTTATATATTCCAGCTGTATTTAGCAAGCTCTTTTACATCCTTGAAAACTTGACTGGGTAATGTTGGACTGAGCAGACAGGCTGCCAAAACTCAGTGGGCCAGATTGTTGAACACAGGAACAAAATGCAACAGTCATAAAACCAGCAATAATAACAACAGCAGCAGCTTCCTGTGACAGCAGATAAGGTTGTGATACAACTATAAATGCATTCATAGATTCAGTCTCAACAATATTGATAATACACCAGTCTCTGAGGGCAAAAGAGCAAACAGGATTTGAAGCCACATCACAGTAAAAAGTCCAACTGTCTAATCATACAAAGCACTATGCAGTGGATTGGGCTTGTTTTGTGCCTCACATCCTTGTTTACCAGTGAACAAGATTGTCACTAAAACTCTCCAGATAAAAGTCTCTAGTGCCTCGATGCTGTTTATCACCTGGCACTAGATGTTTACAGGACAGCTGTAGGAACAGACAGCAGCAGCAGTGCTCCAGTGCAGAGGCACAGCTTAGCAGTCTGACAACCACCTTCAGTAGAAGGAAGATTACAGGGGTTGGAAGATTTACTGCTTTTCATTCTGTCAATTTTTTTTTTTTTTTTTTAAGATTTCCTTGCCTGTGCTTCATGAAGATGACCTCTGATGTCCACTGTAAAAGTGGGAGCAAGAATCCTATCAACTACTTTCCTAATGAACACAGATGAATTTGCACTCAGTGACCACTCCTGAAAATATTTCAGTCATTTCTGTCTCATCTTATATGCAATTATTGCAAACCTTTATGCATGTCTTAGTTTAAAGTCACTGTGATGTAACTTTTTAATTTTGTATTCACATCCAGACTATTGTTCAGTGATTTAAACTTTCTGAGGCTATTTCAAAGTCTTTTCTGACAGGTGCTATGAGGGTGCTCTGGGCCTCAAACCTTCTCCACATCTTGAAGAGTTCACTTGTGACTGACTTTTTTAGTTTCTTTCTCTTGTTTATTTTAATTCCTCTGTTCCAAATCAAGCACTAGCACCCCAGATGTTTTTACTTTTGTTGTTTCTGAAAATCCGGTTAACTCACGTTACATCCCCACCTGTCCACTTTGGCACTTCATTTTACAGTCATTATGGAAAATGTGTCTACTGTGCATTTTGAAGCTGGAACTGGCTGTTCTCTTCCATTTTCTTTTCCTTTTTTAGTTTTTCCAAAATAAGTGTTCCTGGGACTCATTCATATTGTAGCACTTCTACATTAATCACCTGCCAAATGTTCACGGTTCATTAAAGAACTCTGTGTTAAAGGAAGCCAATGGAAGTTGCTCATGAAGGAGTAATTCAACTTCTGCTCACAGCCTTTTATCATGTGGCTTGTTTGTTCAAATTGTCAATCAGTGTCTAATTTAGAAGTTTTCTAACGTGAGTATTGCTGCTGATTTCTGATCATTGAACATATAATTAACAAAAAAACCATACACACATAGAAAGATGTTACAATTAGCAACTTCTAATTCCGTTTTAAAGACATCAATGGCTTTTTCAAGTATATTTGTTACGAAAATTTTGTAACATAAATTTAAAGGATAAATATTTTAAAAGGCAAACAGCAAAAATCCTGGGTACTTTGAGACTGAGAGACAATTCTATGAACTTTCTGATTTTGACTAGGCCATTCTTTACAAGGAGAAAACAAATTAAAGCTGTAAGTGTATGTTATTACTCAAAGACAAACCTCTCTTTGAGATGGGTACGAATCACACAACAAACGTTTGTTCAGCGATGACAAAACATACAGGTACCACTTGCTACATAACTGCCCAGCTGTAACCACCCTGCAAACTGAAATTGAAAGCAGCTTAGTCTCATATAACAGCAGATCACTGTAGCTGTGAAGTCTATAATCAAAAGGGTAGGCTCAAATGTACAGCACACCACCTCAGAAATATGGCAGGGAGACACACATAAAATTTTAATGTTGCTGTTAAAACCCACTCATTAAAACCTCTGTAAACACCGGAAAGAATAAAATCTTATTATCTGCCTTGCTCCTGCTCCTCCAAAGCAAACAGTCAGCTTGAGGAAAATGACACTAAATAGGTGTTCAGTAGCATGAGATCCACAGTAGCTTTTCTCCAACTGTGTCTTCTGATCCTTTAGGCACGGAACTGAGACAATTTTAAGCACTTGTCTTTTTACAGACCAAATGAGCAGTGCCCTGAACTTCTCAATGAAGCCAGCCCAGAGAGCCCACAGCTCAGGATTTACAAAATGCAGAGACACTCCTGAGAGACACTCAGAGCTCAGCCACGTGTCCACTGCCTTATTGTTTTATTTACTCTCCCTGCAAAAGAATCAGATCTACAGGCAAAAGTTGTTCTGTGACTTGAGGGACATACACTGACCCATTAGTATGTGTCCCTGGTCATTATTTAAATAGGATCAGTCTAATGTCACCTATCATCCACAGTGCAATGAGAATCACTGCAGAACTATAAATTACAACAGCAAGAGTCAGCTCTTCTACTAAACTTTCCTCAAAGTGTTGTTCTAGGAAAGCAAGCACTCCTCCCTGATTTCCCCATGAGGAAATTGAGGCACAGAATGGTGATGTTATGTGGCCATTGCCACCTTCAAGCCAACAGCAAAGCCAGAGATAGAAAATAAAACTAAAAAAAGCAAATTAACTCAACAGGGTCACACATGAAAACACAACTGAACACATACATGGGGTAAATAACAGTACAGCCAATGCAACAAGCCAGAGCAAATGTGGGTTTCCTGAGACAGACTCCCAATGCAAGTCAGGATTTCACAACACAACCTCAGTATCCACTGACACCAGCTGTCACTGTAACTCGTTGTGGTGAGGAAATGCAGGATCACATAAACATCTGCCATTAACAGCTAACAATCCTACACTGACAAGGCAGGCAGGGGAGATGGGATAGACAGCCTCCATTGGCCAACAGCTCAAGCATTTCACCTTTCAGTCTCCCTGCTTTTGTGTTCACAAAGCCATGTCTTCATCTTCTAAACATTTTTCCCCCTTCAAACAACAGATGGGTCCATCTTCTATTTTTGCCAGTCTGACTTGCTGAGTAAGGGAAAAGTTAGCCATCAGCCCAAGACAAGGTTAAGAGGAATGAGAATACCAACTTCCCTGGGTTTTTCCAGGCAAAAATCAATCTAGGACAATAATCAGTATAAATCTCTTGTATTTCCTGGTAGCAATAATAAGTTTCAAAGAAAAAAAAGGGCAGGAAAACTGTGATAAGAATGAACTTGTTGAAGAAGAAAATCATCTGCAGATCATGCAAACTAGAACAATTAGAATCCATTTATTCTGCTTAACCTGGATTTTTCTCTGTGCAGCACACACCCTAAGAAGGACACAGAAATTAGATGTATTTTCCTGAATAAATCCCTACAAATTCCAGAAATGTATTCTGCAAATGTTACAGAGTTGGGGCTATAGAAAGAACCTGAGCTGGCCAGACTGCTGATGCGCATTACAAAGACACAAATTAAATATTACAGCAAAAGCTTAAATCAATCACTTCCAAGATAAAGGAGTCCCTGCAAGTGGTTTCAGTGTACATCATATAACCTTCCAGGCAGTGTCATCCCTTTGTCTTGGTCATCACTGAACAAGCAGCAGTGAAAAGCACTTTGTTTTATTGTTTTTTTTCCGTGGATTTAGGGATGGATGAATCTTATTTATGTTCTCTAAAAGTGACAGTTGAGAGTGTTTTGGATGAACAGTTCTTTGTTTAGCTATGAAACTACAGTCAAAAGGCAGGTCAGAGCACAGCAAGCTATCATTCATGATTTCTTCTTTTCTCACATTAGGAAATAACTCTCACAATGAAATTAATTCATTTTACACGTCCACACAGTGCTTACTTTGGGGGTTAAGATAATAAACAAAGATGTCAGTAAATAAAAGTAAGCACTGCCCTTCTGACTGCAGTTGATACACCCTTTCTCAGCAGAACAAACACAGCTGCATGTTTTGAAGTTTGAGTCTGCCTCCTGTCTTTTAAGGACATAGAACACAACCCCAGAAGCCCTTTTGCTTATCCCTCACGTTCTCAGGTGCTGTTGTTGTGGTGCATCCACAGAGCTGAATCTCCATTGTGAAAATGCATGTGTGTAGCCCTGGTTCGTGCCTGAGATGTTTTGGTTTTCTGAAATTCCTTTCCCAGGGAATTTTCTGTAAACAAGAGATGTTTTTGTAACTGCAAATTTGTTTACATTTTTTCCCTAGGAGAGACTTCTTCTTGATGTCCCTCTCCTCTGACCAATGTGAGTGAAGAGGTTTGTCTTTGTTTCAACAATCAAATTGGTCTGGGTAGAATAGTATATAAGGGAGACACATCCCAAGGAAAAAGGAGTCATTTTCAGCCTTCTGAAGTCAGTCCTTGTGTCATTGTGGTGTAAAACAGCATCACATGTGTATGCTGAGGTCTGTCTCTCCAAAAGGACAAAGGCTGCCTCTGCTTCCCAGAGCACAGCCAAGGACAAACTGTCTCTCTCCTTGTGAGCTCTCCCCACATGGAGTGGCACAGAGGAGGTTTATCAGCCATGGTGGGCAATTCCCCACAGGCCTGTCCCTAGAGGCTGCCCCAGCACCAGCCTCCATCCTGCAGGGAACAGGCAGGACTGACTCTCACAGCAGCCACAGATAATAAACATGTGGCTGGAGGGGAATGGGCAGAGGTCTCCCAGTAGTCTCCTGGGGAAAAGAGAACAATAGAGCTTTAAAACTCTCCACTCTCAGAGGGTTTAGAAATCAACAGTACACCATCAATACAACAGCTGTCTGACAGGGAATAGTGAGGCACTTTGTACCTTAGAGTGATTGATGAGAAGTGAACGCAGGACACATTAAGTATAAAATTGTATCAAGTCAAAAGATGAAGGATGGAAGAGCCAGAAATATCCAGGCCAGGCTGAGACAGCAGCCACTTGTGCACGTCTTTTACCTATCACAACTGCCAATTTGGATAGATTATGAATCAATGTTTGATGAACTCCAACCTCTGATCATTGCTGCACATGGACCACTGTTGAACCTTCACACAGCAGGCATTTTTTGGTCACTAATGACTTGAGATTCAAGCTGCATCTACAAGAAAGCAGTAAAAAATCCCTCATAACTGTACTGTCAAACCCTTCCCTAATTGAAAACATTTCACCAGGTGGAATATTCAGTACAACAACACCTCCTCTCCTGCTACAGATCACCTGGCACAAAAGAAAGTGCAGATCCATTACAACCAGACCAAAACTGGGGTTTGCAGCTTGAGCTTAGTGGCTTAGGGAATGTGTGCAGTCACAGGGGCCATGGGGATGCAGATGTGGAGCCAAAATCCTGCCATGCCTTCCCTGTCCAGTGAAGAGACTGAGCATGCAGGCTGTATAACCTGCTGTCACCTCAAGACTGTAGAGCTGCTTTACAGGCCTGACAACAGGAATGCCATTCTGCCTCTATGGCTCTCCAGCTGCACTATTCCAGAGTGGCTCTGCCACACAGGACTCCAATCACACAGATAATAAGCCCACTTTTACTGCATTTAGCCATGATAAACACTCTGGACTAAAAGGCTGTTAGTATTACCCAGTTTGCAAAGTGTACTTTGCAGTTATGAAGTGTTTATGAGCAGCCAAGCCTTTGTTAATAACTCAGCAGGATGATGCTGTAATGTAGTACCTCATATAATGGGAAAGGCACAGTGCTACTCATATTTTGCCTCTGCATTCTTTACATGAGACATGCACATGAAATACTGTTTATCACCATTACAGATATACAGTTATTTGCTACACAGAGAGAAATATCTGTGGGCAAGATTTTGACTGGCTTCAGCACAGAAAAAAAAAAAGATTCTCAGACACCTAGAATCAATTACTTCAGGAGCAGTAGCTATGAAAACATAAAAGTAAGTACCATCAAACTGATACAGATTGACAGGAAGTACAGGACCAGTTCAGTAGTGGGATAAGCCTAGTGGGAATTTACTGGTGTGCATGTCAAGTACATAACTATATTGCTCCAAGTAAGTAATTACTAAGAATGAGAAATATTTGTATAGTTAACTTGCAATATCACAGGGAATAGGGATTTTTTTAAAAAAATCCTTTTTAGGGTCTTTTTTATTGTCCCTACAAAATGGACTCAAACAATACAATTGCATTACACTTCACTATGATACAGTACCTTTATTATAGCCAAATTCCCTTTAATTTTCTCAACCTTTAAGACACCAATCTTATAGTGCTGCATTGTGGTTATTTATTTCTTTTATTTGTTCTGTTTCTAACCTGGTATTCATTTTCCTCCACAGAGTCATTTCCATTTGGATGAAGGAGAGAACTCCAAGCTTTCCCAATTCCACACTTGACCACCACAAAACTTAAATTTGTTTTCTTTTTACTTTAAAATGAGTTGTGTAGTGTTTGGGATTTACACCCAAGTGGGCCTAGCTCACTGATATAGTCATAGATCTTGGAAATATCAATTCCCTCTGAACAGCTTAAAAGCTGCATTGAATGTAAAACAGAAGGGGAATATATGCTGGCTGGACATCTAGCATCCCATTCAGAACTGCAAATTCAGCTTTCTAAAACAACCTGTACTGTTTAGGATAGTCTCAAACAGCTCACTCTTACTCCCCAGATAGTTTATGAGCTCTCAGAATTTCCTGTTTGCATTATGTTGACAAGACACGTCTGGCAGCTGGAGGAGAGGAGGGAGGAATATATAGGAATTTATGCTTCTGATCTTAAAGGTTAATTATCCTCTGAATTCTGTTCCAGCCTCTTGTATTTTGATGAAGCTCTCTGATGTTTAACAGTACAAAACTAACAGATTGAAAGTACTGATCTATTTTCTAGTTACCATTAGTCAATATCTGAAAGGCCCTTGAAATTTCAAGTCTCTGTTTTTAATATCTGGGTCCATTGATTTGTCAATGCTTGTCTACACAACAATGAGAGAAGTCACAAACTGAATGCAGCAAAATCACCCTTCTCATTCACCTCAAACCATCCAACTTTTGGTATCTGCACTATTGATACCCACCCCTGAGTGAGCTGCTCTGAGCTCCTTCTGTGCCAGTGGAGAGAGAACCAACACAGACAGTGCAGTCAGGTCCAGCTCAGGATATTCTGTGATTCTAAAGTTGGCCTTTAGAGCTGGTCAGGCTGTGGCTCCATGGACTGCACTGACTCACTCCCAGCACTGGGATCAGAACCTGAGCAGCTGGGCTGCCTGGAGATCACTGCACTGCAGATACAGACACTGAAGTGACAGGAGTTCCACTCTCAGTGTGCAAAAAAGGCACAAGCCCCTTTATTTTTGATAAGAGTTCGATGATGTCACTATGAAAGTTTTTTCACTGCATAACTGTAAATTAGAGGCCTGGGTGTTTTCTGTTTTGCTGTTTTGGGGGTGTTTTTTTGAAAAAGAAAAGAAAAAAACCCACAAAAAATATAAAAGGCATGTCCCCTGAGTCAGGCAAAATTTTTACAATATCTTTAGTCACTAAATTAAAACATCTGAAATTGGCTATTGGGAGAGCTGGGTAAAAACATACAGAACATACAAAAAATATTTCACAAATTTGATAGAAAACAGTAGAAGACAATGCTGCGTGCACTGAAGGCAGCAGGAGCACTACCACCTGTCCAAATGGAAGCAGAACTGAAGACTTTTTTCACAAGAAAGTTTTGAACTACTGGAAACTAAAACACCTATTTTCAAAAAATATGTATTTTGTGGAATTATGCACTCAAATTAACTGCATTTTACTAAGATGTTTTTCATTTCAAAAACTCCAAAGGATTTATAAAGCAAAAATGCAATTGAATTCTCCCTGTATGAAAGTCACACCAACATATTCTTTTCCAGCACTCCAAGCCAAATAGGAAGATTTGCTTGTACTACAACGCTATGGAGTGTTCTATTTGAAGTTAGCACACAAAAAGCCCAGCATTTCCTTTTCTTTCCAGTGCATTCAATAAGCAGCAGCACAGCTCACAGTCTCCCCCTGACAAGAAGAGAAGCTGGGCAGTGCTGAGGGCAAGCTGGTGATCCACAGCTCCTCCCTCTCCCCACGCCCAGCTCCTCAGCTCACTCACAGCCTGGAATGGGCTCTGCTCATTCCCAAAGGGAAAGTCCTTCCATCCCAGTCACAAATGCTACAACAAAAGGCCCGTGTTTGGACTGCTGCAGTCACCACTGTGGTGTGTGCTGCTGCTTTCCAGAGCAAGAATATGACAGGTAGAGTCTGTAACCTCAGCCAAAAATGAACAGCACAACAGAAAGCAAATATTAGCTCAGGGAAAACAGAAAATAACATTTACCTGATGAAAAGCCCAAGATGGGTAAACAGGACAGAGGCTGATGCTTCATCTAATGCTTAAATTCCACTCACAAAGCTAATTCTAATTTTATTTTCTATCATAAATGCATTAGCTTTACATCTACAGTACTGCCTGTCATTAGTTTAGAGACACAAGCATTTGTTTAGCCAGAGAAAAGCCATGTTATACACTGGACCAAGTCTAAATAGTCTAGAAATTTTAGCAATGTACAGGTATCAATTAAATGCATGTATTTTAAGAACATTTTGCTGTTTTAGTGCAAAAAATACTAAGGGAAGTTTGGGTTTACCATCATTCAAAGACCTAATTTAATGTTCATTCTCTTTTATAGTTATAGCTAAATTGCTAAATTCTCTGCAATATATCTTACAGTATTTTAGTAGACACTACCCTGATTAGTGTAGCTTAATGTAGAGCAGCTGGCCTAGATGATTAGAGCTAACTGAACCACTGAATGACAGAAACTGAGTCTCTGTGTCTCCAAATGCATCCAAATTTTCATCTCCTGGTTTGCACTGCTCCTAATTTTTGTTTTGCCCCAGCAAAACATGCCAAAGAGCTTGGATTTTCACTACAATTAAAAATGTAGAATTAAAATATGTCTTAATATTATGACAAATTATTTACTCTACTGTTCAGAATCAGCCTGGTTCTATATCCTAGTTTTTAAAGATAAAACTCCTCCTCTAAAACTTCTTTTTGCTGGTGCTAGATTTGGCTCTTCAGCTGTTTCAGATGCAATGTCTGAGAGACAGAAGAAGGGCCTGAGTGCCCAAGTCCCCTCCTCATATCACAGAGGAAGCTCCACTTGCATCCCCAGCGATAGGTGTGAGGATACAGAGGAGCAGAAAGCATTTCCCCAGAGCTGCAGACAGACAGACAGACAGACAGACAGACAGAGCTCAGTGCTCAGGGGTGGCAGAAATGCAATCACCAAGCCATCACCAGCACAGCTGTTTTTGGCCAACAAGACACAACAGGACACTTCCCTTAAGGCCTGAGCTGGTTCTTACTAAGCAGCATTAAAAAAACATGTTTTTCAACACAATTAAGTAATTTTGCTTATTATTCAGAGCAAGAGGCTGGGGTATGCCACAAGTCACTCAGGTACAGCCCCTCCACTGAACAGTCTGGAGGAGGGGATACATGTTTATGCAGGGACTATAAAATGGGGGAAAGCGTGCCATGACAGCATGTGCAGCCTGTTTACAATACATTTTACATTGATGGATTTCAAATAAACCAGCTCTCACTTCCCCCTGGCAGGAATAGAAGCAAATGGCACATTGCAGAGAAATGCTATCTCCAAACAACAGCTGTATGGGCACTGTGGCCATGGATGGAACTGGCACAGAGCCCCGGCAGCGCTGCTGCTCCTGTCATTCCCCAAAGGGAATCAATGCCTGGTTACATTTAGCACGGCCTCTCTTTTGCTGCCTTCATTACATCTGCTATGAAATCACAATTCTCTCTTTTCATTTCTCCCCTAAGCTTTCTTTGTCCCGCAGTTCTTCTGATTACTAATCCCCTGTTCACAGACTTTGTATCTTTTAAGAGCCAGAGCCCACCCTGGAGGTCTTTCAGGTAAGGTTTTGTCCCTCTAAATGTGAATTTGCACCCCTTCATCTCAGGAACTGTAAAAGATCTCAGAGCACACAGTTTGCAGCCATTCCACTGCCTTAAGACTGTCACATGTGAAAAAGGACAATAGAAGTTTACTGTCCTGCATTCATCCCTCATTCTACAAGGTCTGCAACTACAGCAGTGCTTGTGTATCCTCTGTGAGGAAGCTGAATGAGTCCTTCCAGTCTGGGGATCCTGATGCTGTTGGTGACTTCAGGGAGAACCCAGCAGTAGTTTCCTGTCACCCAAAATGCCTCTTCAGGTTATGTGACAAACTCTGCTCACGCAAAGCCATTCTAGATGCATCACTGTCATTGCTGTGGTCTCAGATGGACCTCTGGTGTGCCATTAAGGGTGGGAATTAAGTAGGCTATCAGGTTTTAGTAGTTCTGTATCCACAAAAGCCACCAAAGTTAGGTAACACTACAAACAGCACCCTGAAAACACTCACTCTCCCTTGCCACACTTCCCCTCCCTGTGAAGCCAAAAGCTGCAGCAGTGGGAGGAACATGGGCAAGCCTCACAACAGTCCTGTGATATCGCTGAGGTGAGCAGAGGGTGTCTGCTGCTCACCCACCCACTCAATTTAAGGTAAGAGGAAGAGATTCAGAGTGTGTGAAAGGAGGAGAGCAGCACACTCCTCCAGGGGCAGTGTGCTCTCAGATCCATGCCCTTACTTTTGGGATTACAGCTCAGCTGACCAGTGCTCTGACAACACTCTGACACTGCTGTAGATAATGGACAAGGATCCCATGTTTACTGCAGACAAACCAATTCATCACCACAGCACTGCTGAATACCTGGGAGAACACATGTGAAGTTTCTGGAATGTCCTCAAGGCTCATCTACTAATCCTCCATGAACACCCATTAGGAGACCAAGAATTACAAGAATATTCCTCACATTATTTTCAGAGGTTTTTTTTCTTACCATAGCATTTTACAGAGTAAGATATGAATAAAGCCCCAGGAGAAAACACAGTGTGAGATTCAAAACCTATCAGGAATAAAACCAACTTGTATTTAGTACACATGATCTTGACTCTTCTTAGAATGATGTGTCAGACTGTATAGCCCCCTGAGAGCTGAGCAGAGCCTGCCCACAGGGACCTGCTGGGGATGTGTATCAAGGGGGCCACAGTCAGCAATGTAATCATTTAAGCCTCATTTTCCTAAGAACCCAAGCTGAATAGCAATTATTTCATAAAAGCCTCAAGCCAGGAAAACATATGAAATAAGTTTCCAATCTTAGGTGTGGAGAAGTCCAATCAAATAAGCAGTAGCATAGTAGAGAGGGGTTGAGTGCAGTAAAACTTTGCACACCAACAAAAAGAGACTCCTCACACCGGCCTCACCCTCTCCCAGCAGCAAGTGCAGCCAGCACTGGAAGCCAGCAGGACAGAACTAATGAGCTCATGTCAGTTGCTGCACTGATTTTGCACTCATCTCCTTGTCTTTAGAAGGTTTCCCTTGATTTTGTTTTTTAAATACAGATATTTTATAACCAAAGTAATGTATACCATACCGTTGTACCATTCATTCTAATCTATATACATATAATTTTCATCTGAAGTTCAAAGAAAATTTCAAGGTGTGGAAAAACTTGTTTTAAAAGAGCTTTTTTTATTGATGATATAACCACTAAAATATGGTTTTACATTGCCTAATAATAGTAGCTAGAGTTGTGTTAATGGTATTGCCTGCAAGAATACACTATAAAATGCAAACAGTAGCATATAAAAATAACAATTACTTATAACACATATGAATAGATAAACAAATTCAATGTGCCATTAAAATGATGTTGTATTTTTACTATATTTTTCCCTCTTTTTTCTTACATTTTTAAACAATAATAGAAAACCCACTCTAATTCAAAGAAGTTTACCATTTGTGTACAGGACTGCATTATATACCTATATACATCCTGCATTAATAATGGGCTGCAGAAATACACTGGTGTGAGAAAGCCCTTAACAAGAGGGAGGATTATCTTCAAGAATAAACATGAAAGATTCAAACGAATAAATGTTGTATCTTTAGTGTGTTGTTGTTCCTAAGTTTTTTCTTTCTATTCAGCTACTCCAAAAGATACTAAAAAATACAAATTGTTATTATTCCTTATTTCCCAAACTTCCAAGTTACTGAATTTTCCTATGACTGTCTCTCTACCATACAGGTCCAAAAAGGACCATTCACTTAGTTTACACTGGCAAAGTGAACAAAAACCCAATCTTTGTTATAATACAGCAGAACAATCCACCTGACACAAAAGCAAACCATAAAATGACCCCATGTATGATCTTTGTGCTCACATGCAGTGCTTTTTCACATCTTCACAAGATCAGTCCCAGTTAATTTAGTGCTATGTCACACCCAACCACATCAAAAAAAAGGATACACACACAAGTGTTTGGGATTTCATACAAATACAAGAACAAATGTAAGAAATCAGGGCCACAGGCTCCCACTGCTCAGGATCCTGTCTCTGAGAGTAATCAACCAAAAATGTTAGGGAAAGTATGTAGGACAAAAAAAATACACACAGGTAATTTCCAAATTGTGTGCTCCCACCTACTGGCAATGTGCAGCACAACTTGCTGACCTTGGCCCTTGGTGAGCCAGGGCTGGCATCCCCCTCTTTAGTACAAAAGCAGAGCTGCAGAGCACAAAGCTGTGTCTCACTGCTACCTACACATAATTCCTTGCTCCTCAGCCACTGAACCTCCCAGGAAAAACAATACTCTGTGACCCAGGTGAGCAACTGCACGCCATCAACAATAAACTGCAAATAATTCAAGCAAACAGTTTCTGCCCAAGGGCTAACATTTGTTCACAAACTATGTCAACATTAATAATATATAAGTGAAGAGGAATGCTTGCTCATGAACGATTCACAAACAAATGCTGCTTTAGCCAGATAATTCATTTGGGACAAAATGTTTGGCCAAATCCTGTGCTTGGAGAGCTGCTAATTTTTAGTGTTCTCCCCTTCTTTTCACCCTTCCAGGTCTCATCAGGAATGAGGGGATGGGGACTGGAAGGCTGCCTGAGCTCAGTCTCTTTGACTCGTTTACTTCCTCCAGTGTGAGGCAAACAGGAATCAGCCAGGACCACAGCTCCACTGCTTTCCATGAACTGTAACTATTTCAAAGATGTTTCTCTTTTCCCTCTTTCCCTCCCCTCCAATTCAAGATGCTACCTAACACGAGAAGCAAAAACACATCAGTGACATGTGTCTCTCCTGGAACTCCTAACCACATCTCAATGCTACCATCTGAAAGAAATGCAGACTCCCAGAAACTGTCTGCTGAAAAACACAATACCTATAGCTCACAGTGATGCTGATTACATACCAAACAGTGGAAGCCCCTTCGGAATGTTTGTACCAAATTCCATGTACACCTTGTTAATCCCCTTCAATCTGCAGCATTTTCAAACTACATTTCAAAACAGCTAGAGGGTTTAAACTAAGAATTTGTACTGAGTGGAGGCAAAACTGAATTAACCCTTAAATGCAGTCCCCCCTCCTGCAGTACTGGAAATATCAGGCTGGATCCAGGCACCCATGTGAATTTCTCCAAGTGACTTCGATGCATAAAACTGGAGGCCATCTAGAGACAGCACTCCACATTCCCTCTATAATCAATCAATAGGGAGAAGACAGCCAGTTCTCAGAGGGCAATTCAGAAAATGATACAAAAAAGAACAGCTAAGAAGAGGTTGTTAATAGAAAGTAACAGTGCATCCAAATCCCCTCCTCATGCAGGGATCAGACACCTGTCTCAGGACATCACACCACTCAGCCTGACATGGTTTCAGCCTGTGCCTCTTGCTTCCAGGTCTCACTTCCAGACAGAACAGGTCAGGTAGGGCAGTGTTTCATCCCAAAACAAAGCTAAAAACTCCCTATTGTTGGTTTTGTTTGTGGGAGGTGTCACATACGCTGTTAGAGGATTATAACACAAGAGGAGGAAGGATTGATCCAATACTACTCCAGTTAACCAAATAAACTCTGTGCTGATAACATGCCTTACCTACTAGATTTGTCATCACAGTCCATGAATTATGTCTCTAAATCACTTGCACCGCTTTGAAAATTTCATATTGAAATACTGGAGATTCCTACAAAAGTCTCCTGTCTTTTAAACTAAACAATAACATAGCACACTAACTAAAATATGTATCAAACTAAAATAATCCATAGTAAATTAAGCCAGAGAAACACTTCCAACAGCTATGCTGTTTACTAAAGAAATTATACAGATGTTTTCATTCTTCTGGATCTTTTCCACCAAAATAAACTTAGTAGGTTACCCACTTCACAGTTCATAAAATGCATATACCACTGTAGAGGTATTCACTGTACACACCACTACTATTTTCAGTCTTTGCCATGTGAATTCATGAGTGCCAGTAGAAAGCACGTGTTTCTAAATGTCACTTAAGTGTGCCTTAGTTTAATAACAAATACTCTCACACATCAGAATTCCTCACTGTTTTGAACAGCAACAAAGACAAAATCTACCAGTGCTAAAGGTTTTGCCATCACACCAACCACATTATGTCAAGCACTCTGAAAAATACATTTTCCCTGGCCTTCCAAGTGCAACCACAAAATGTGTGTAAACAAGCACCTTAAAATGGTATTTGTTTTCATTAATAACTGTGAATCTCAATGTTTCTATAACCCAAGCAGGGGATGTACCTGTGAAGAGATGCACATCCAGTTTGCCATGCCTGCTTAACGCATTTCCCAACAAAGTCCTCAATGCAGCTAATCTTGGCCTTAACAGATACTGCACTAAAATTAAATGGAGATGTGAGGGAGTAAAGAAGAGCCCTGGGAGGGCCCTGAGCCCTGTGCTGCAGAGAACAGAGCAGGGACACACCCCCAGCTGTCCTGTGGGCTGGGCAGTCATCCTCAAGTGTCAACCTTTCCAAACGCCACAGAAAAGTCCTCTCCAAGTAACACTTTTGTGTCTCCCATCCTGCCTTACAGAGCCACTCCTCAGACCCTGATCCCTCATGCTTGTGCCTTCACCCCTCAGTGGTTCCCAGCTCACAGATCCACAAGCCCAGGCACTGACCTTTCATTCCAAAACACTCCATTTTCACGCAGTATCACAGGTCTCCAAGGGCATCTTGAAGTATCAATTCTTTTCCTTTTGTTTCTACCTCTTACAATTAGGTATTCCAAAGATCTGACTTCACTTGAAAACATGCACATGTCTACACAGGTAATTTTAGTCATCACACACATACAGTGGCTCAAACCTGCATCTGGTTGAGAAAAAAATCAAAGAATTGCTAAATATTTCTGAATGCAGAAATCTAAGCCTCCCTACAAAGAATATTTCATACTCTTACAGCCTATTTCTGAAGTTCAGCATCTCAGATCAAACTCTTAGTAACATGCAACTTAGATGTCAGGTTTTCACCCTGGGATGGGAATTTGGAAACCTTGCAATATTTGGTTTTGTGGGGCTTTTTGAGTCTTTTTTGGTTTGTTCATTTTGTTGCTTTGGTGGGGTTTGTTTGGTTTTTTCCCATCAAAGTTAATGCTAAACACCAAAGCTAGCATTTTCAAATATTTCAAATACTTTACAAAATGCAATTCCAACCTTATTTCTATTAAATGATTGGGGTTTTTCCCTATAATTTAGCTTCCAGCCTCTATGGTAAGAATCACACACTCAAAAAAAAAAAAAAAAACAAAAAAACACTGGCTACTTTAGAACCAAGTTTCCAGGCTACACAATGACAGAGCTGGATGCAGTTATAACATATATGGAAGTGACTAAGGAATGCACACCTGGAATCTGGCATCCTAAACCTCATTAAGCTCTTCTACACTGTAGAGAACTGCAGCTATTTCCTCTAAAATCTGACTTTGGCCCTGAGTGGGGAATCAGCACTGGAGAGCTGTGTTGGCCAACCAAAGGATCACAGCCAATGCCCTCTGGCCCCAGAGGATTAAGGAATGCAGCTCACCGAAGTGACACAGATTTCTCACAGCATCTCCCCTTATGTGGAAGATACAAAATTTCATTTCTCTGGCTGCTGGAGGCAATCAGATGGGTTAGTTAATCAGTGTTAACTTGTCAAGCCATTAAACAAAAATGCCTTTCTATTACAGCAGAAAAACCCATAAATTATTTAATTTTCTTTAGAGCCTACCTAAAGACACCAGCATATACCCTGTATTGGTTGAACAGAGAAGTCTGTTCACAGCTCTGAACTACACTAGCATTTACCAGCTGGGATTTTAGAATAGCAGAAGCATGAAGCTCAGATTACCTCCTTCTCCTAATTAACTTTTTAAATATCCCAAAAATGCAGCATACCTTCAGGGAAAGAGAGTTTGTCCGGCCCCCCAGGCACACTGGATTAAAAACTGGGCCTCAGCAGCAGACACAAGTGTGCCAGAGTGATTGCTGCCACTTATATTCAGATCAAACAACCTGAAAAATTATGCTAGCACTGGTGGCATTTAAAGCTGTATTTTTTATCATCAGTAAGTTAGTATGATTTATATTAATACAATCTTCCTTGAAAGAAAAATAAACCTCTCAGTACAGAACTTCTTCTAAAGCATTTTTCCTCACTTCAGCATCAAACCATTTAGCTGTTATTAACTTGGTCACACTAAGGCATATGAGGAATTTACCAATAAAATGTAGGAACACAGTTATCTTGCTCCTCACCTCCGATTTTTGGAGTCTAAACAAAACAATAAAATTGCTGGTTTCTTTCATTGTTACCAGCATGTCATATTTTGCAATAATATTGAGCTGCTTGCAATCTCAGGGAATGTATGTATTCAAACACTATACATTTTAAAATTCAATGTCATCTAAAAGTGCTAATGCAATGTGTGTAATCAATTAAGACTGATTTGTACATTAATTAGTTTTCATTAATTCTGTGTTTATTAGGTGTTAGTTAAATCCAGTTCTCCAACTGATTTTAAAGTAATTACCTTTCTATAGTCCCAAGCAATGAATTGCCTTTTGCTGCAATAGCAAAACCCCGTGACTAAAATGTTTCTAACAGATCTTCTCTAATTATTTCAATTCAAATACCTTCCACTGTGGGAGGCAATTTGGCTGTGGTCTGAGAGTTCTATCACCACAAGTGTCCAAAGATATCACTTTAATACACACTCAGAAAGGAACAAATGCTGTTTACACAAGGTGTCATTCCCACAGAGACCAGACTGGCAGGCAAGTCTGCCTTCTCATAATTCCATTCTTCCTCAGGGAACAATTTCTGCCATAAAAGTTTTATTCCCACTGAACAATTTTAACTTCCCTTAAAGAGAAGAACCTTTTCTCGCTGCAGGATAAACACAACTTTGAAGATTCAGGACAGAAGTTTAACTCATTCATGCAGGGTCCAATGTTACACTGCAGCCAGTTTCTCTTGCTGGGGCCTGTGCATCACACCTTTCTGCCTCCCAGGCTGTCAATTGCCTTAACCCCAACCAGGGGAGAAGAAAACCATTGGATGTAGGGTAGGATCCCATGAGATGTGCACTCCTAGAGATGAGCATTCTGTACCAAGACAAGAAATAGGCTCACATCCTTATGTACTATCATGAAGTAAAACAGTGAAGATGCACAGAAGAATGCTCACTTCATTCCATAATTATTTATAGCTCTGAAAAGCAAAGCAGTAATAAAACACTTCTAAATATTTAGTGATTCCAAAGGGAATCTCTCAAAAATCTTTCATCACAGGATGTAGGACAATGTTTTGAATCAAAGATGTAAACATATCAAGAACTGAGATCCAAAGTACAGTCAGGTTTTCCTCTTGCTCTAATTGTCTGTCTGCTGTCAAATATTCTTCTCCTATCTGTTCTAATGCCAACCTTCACGTAGAGCTGGCAGGTTCCCCTGATTTCTCAGTGTATAAAACACTGTGAAAGTGAAGCACAACAATTCTAACAGCACTGAAGCTTCTGCATGTGCTGTCTGTTGTAATAGCTCCAGAGCACTAATTGAGTAATGGCAGCAATGATTCTGAACCTCCCAATGAAATCAATATGGATCAATGATGTCAAACCATCAAGCTGAATGAGGGTTAGTCTATGAGCAGTTCTGAAAAGAGCTACCATCTCTGTCACTCTTCATGTTTTATCTTTTGATAACATCTGGCATGTCTTTTTTCAGTGATATCATGAACTTGTAGGGCTGCAATTAACCCTTTCTGTATACTGTCCACTGACTCTGCTCAGCTAAGAAATTTATACACTAAAGACCTAAAGAGAACTTGTGTTGTAATTTGAAGGTATGCTTGCAAGCCTTGAAGATTGATAAAACCAGAACCATTTCATCCCTGAACAGTCCCCATTCAGTGGTCCAAAATACAGACAGCCAGCCACTCTTGCCTTGAACAGCATTTCATGATCCTGATCCATGATGAGCAGCCAAGCCTAATACCTAATACCTACCTGAACAGAGTATTAAGCCAGAGACTCCAAGATCAAGCATTACACCTGACCTTTTGAATTTTGTTCCAATCAATACCTCAAAAATTGATTTTCTCTTATTCAGTATACCCAAATGGTTTCATTAAACTGAAAGATTACATGACCTCCCAACAGGGAAAGGCCAGCAGAACCTATTCTCTAGTCTGTGTTATATAAAAGCCCTAATCAACAACCAGTGAGTATCTGAGAATACCAAACACATCCACCTCAATTATTATACAACAATCACATCAGCAGTGGTGCTCAGAGGGAAGTTATGACTAGAATATTCAACTATCAAACTTTTAGACTTGGTTAAATGTCTGGCAGCAGAACACAGCTGGATTTGGGCTGCACAGAAGTGCAACAGCAGCCACTGCCAGTTCCTTGTAGCAATGATGTGAGAACATTTCCTGAGTCAAATGCATCCAAGGACTCCCATTCACCAACTCCCTGAGAAGTGACACTTCCCCCAAGTGCACTTTTAACCCACAATAAATGAGGTAAGCACATTACTGGGACTATTTGTATAAAGTAAGGGCTTTACTCCTAAGTGGTGGTGAGGTCCAAAGGATGAACCCCACGTCCCTTCCCACAGGGCAGCTTTGCAGCCACTCTGTCCCCAGCCTGTCGTGGTGCTGGGGGTTCCTGTGTCCCAAGGACAGCACCTGGCACTGACACTTTGGACCAGCTGGATCCTGGCACTGGTCTAACAAATGGAGAGTCCTTCTAGTGAAATATCAGAGATCCTGTGGACAGAGGTGAAATAAAGAGAAGGAATGGCCTTGAGCCTTTCTGCAGCATGCAAACAGCCTGTTGTTTGTCATCACCTGAAAACAGGGTCTCACTGTAAGCTGGCCAGACAGTATTTCCTGAGATCTGTCCCTTGTCCCAAACCCATTTGTTTTGTACAAACTCTTTGCTTCAATTCAATACCACAACCTTCTCCACACCCCTCATCCCTTCCTGGAGGTGTCTATTCCAGAGTTACTACAATTCTAATCCATGCAAGAGTTTTCCCCTCACACTGCAAACCCTGTCTGACAGAGTTTCCTCCTCATCTTCTGCCCTAAACTGCCTCAGTTTCCCATTTAAAAGAACCAGGCTTTTTCATTAAAGCTGATTACAATTAAAGCAATCATGACTTCTTGGTGCTAAAGAAGTGGATTTATGTTTTTACTATCAGAGGTGCTGCTTTTGTTTTCTTCCAAAAATGCTCTTCTAGATCCAGCAGTGTCTTTTCTTTTTCCGTTCTCCTATGTTTGTGCCTTTGTACTATCTGGATTTACACTTTTCTACCCTAATTCCACAATGCCTGCAACCCAGAACTCCTTTATGCCAGCACCTTCCTTTGATCCTTCTCAGTCCAGCTGTTCTTTCCCTGCTCTGTGCCTGTTCTTCAACATGAATAAGCTCATTAGGGCTCTTAGGGTGAGGTTGTCTGGGTGCAGGCATGGAGAAAGAAAAGAATGAAACAACAGCTTTAAAAAAACTCTACCCAAGACAGAAATAAATCACCAAAACCTGAGGAGAGCAGCATTGCATGGTATATGTCCTGAGTATTCATGCAAGCTCAATAGCAAATACCTTCCCTTGCCTGTTGTCTACCAAAAAATAAACAAACAAAACATTTTTGTAACTTGCATGTCTTTCAATAAGATTAATTGTAGAAAATATGAGTTAGGATTAGCCTGGTGAAAAAAAAAGGCAATTTTTTCAAGCAGCCCTCAAAATACCAAGCATAGAAAAAAAATAAACAGAAATTTTAAAAGTGCAGTTTAACAAATGCTTGATCTCCATGAATCATCAAGTCAAAAGGGAGAAAAAACCCAAAACCAAATTTATTGCATGGCAACACTGAAGTGGTGGGAGTTTTATCTGGCAGAGAAGAAATAAGAGAAGGAAGGTTAACCATTCAGTGCCTTAAATCAAAGCTGTTATCTTTTTTTTCCCTCAGTTCATTCCAAGCATGTTTGTCTAATTATAAACTCTGGGAGATCCCAGATATGAAAATGAGGTTTTGTAAGACAAGGGCAGGACCCAGCACTTGGTCTTGTTGAACCCCATAGCTGCCAGGCCTGCAGCTCCCTGGGGGCTCCTTCCAGCCCTTCTCACAGATGTGTCCCCCACTGGCCAAGCTCCTGTGACCTCCCCACTCAGCCACCACTGCTGGGAAATTATGGAAAGGGCCTTGGGCAGCACCTCTGCCAGCTCCCTCAGCACCCCAGGGTGGGTCCCATCTGTCCCCTTGGACTTGTGTCAGAAACATCCATTATTGCTTCAGCTGTAACTAAATGGGAATGGCAAGGACCTGGATAAAAGAATTATTGCACTTCCCTTGTGATCTTTTTTCAGAGCAATAACATTTTGCAACAATCTTCCAAAAATCAAAACATGTCCCTTGTCTGCTATAGAAAAACTCCTGTATTAAAGATCATGTGGATGTTTAATTACTTCTTTGTGCATTGAAAAGCGATTCAGTTTGGATTTATCTATCGATTAGCAGACACAGCAGGGAGAAAGAAAACACCTCAATGCCAGGGCACCACTGACATGAGGCTGTGAGGAGCCTGAAGGCTGGTGCTGGTACATGGATACACACACAGGAACTGCATATGCACGACAGAAACTGACCTTGAAGTGGGACCTACAAGGGGCTGAGAAAGGTGAAACACACCATCCTGTATTCTCATCTACTCTGCAGAAATGAACGTCACAAACAAGAGTTTTTACCAGTCTGGGGGAGACTTTTCACAAGGTGGTGATAATCTGGCTATCTCAGTCTCTTTCCCCATGGAGTACTAATCCAGAATTACAGGACACAAAAGCCCCCCTTGGGAATTTCACCTAAGTTACCTGCTTCAGTTCCAGGTTAAGTGAGATGTAAACTGGAGACAATGTTAGAGCCTGTCTCCCTAACCCTACGGGAAAACATTCAACAGCATGAAGGATAGCTACCTACAAGAGAAGAACATCTTTCATGCTAGGATGTGTAGACTAAACAGTATACACCCCTTGTGCTACCAGAGCCAAGAACATTTCAGCTGTATGGTGTTTTCATGGCTCCTGACTTCAGCAGGCAGACTGCATTTAACAGAAGAGTCATACTGCTTTTTCATCACATAAAATAATTCCCTTTCATGGGGAAGTAGAGAGAATGAGAAGCCAGTGCAGCTGCCTGATGGATGTCAAAACCTATTCCATTAAATAAAGGTAATGGCAAAACTCAGGAGAGGCAGCAGCACTTTATAGTGAGTTCCCATTTATTCATTTTGTTTCAAAGCCAACAACAATTCCTATAGTCTTAGACTCCAAGAAAACAGAATATTTGCATTTCAGATTTTATCAGTCTTCTAAAGACACTACCTACAGCACACACAAGTATGTCTAATGCATACTCACAAGCTCTTAGGGAATTATTACGCTCAAATTCAAAATGCATGAATGGAATCAGTATAAAATATGATAGATTAATCACCCTGAATATCAGGAGTAAACCTACCCAAACAGTGACTATGAAAGACCTCTGCTCTGATCATGTAATGTACAAATTAGAGACAAGCAGAGACAGTAATTAATTCCATGAGAAACAAAAATCAGCACTACATAAGCCCAGTAACTGTTATGTTAAACCATGGACCTTGATCAGTAAGTTCCTCTAACAGACCTATGTGTAGGTGCAGGAGGGCACTGCTGCTCTGCCATACACATCCCTATCCAACCCACTGCTGTTCCTGTTCATCAGCACTCCTGCAAAGTGCTGAAACAGTGCATCTCTCCATATAATGATGTGTAAAACTCTCCATAATTTTTAAATTCGTTTGTGTTTGAGAACACGAGAAACGCTCTAATGAATTCATAAATGGTTGCTGCCTTTCCTAAACGACAACAATGGAAAGAATGGGCACTGAAACAGAGCACATTCCCTTGCTGCTGCTGCTGGCTGCTCCTGCATTAAAGTGTGGCAAGTAAAATAAGGCAGCACTGACACACACACGACACTTGGAGCCAGCCCCTGACAAGGCAGCAGAGCACGGCGCCGAGCAAATTGTGCAGAAAGCAAAAGACAAACAGCAGCAGAACATGGCAGAGGCTGCAAACCTGTAGAGCACTAAAAACATTTACTCTTTTTCAAATACATTCTAGGCACAGTGGGACATAAGGCATTTCATACATTTTTGCTGCAAGTGGCCTAAAGTAAAAAATGCCAGGTAAGTGGCAACCCAAGCAAAGAATACAAATGTCCTAGAGAAGCACTTGAAAATAATATCAAAAAAAAATTGTAAAGCACTTCCAGTAGCTGAGAAAAAGAACAGCCACAGAAGAAAGGTCACTGGCATACCTATCAAATTAGATGCTGAACTTTTAAGAGGCTAATTTCGACATACTTAAGAAGATCAGCAACTCTCCAGCCCTTGATCTTTGCATGTAACACATACTGCATTAGTTTATGATATGATCTGAGATTTAATATTCAAAAAGAGAGAAAAATATACCAGTGGAAAATCCCCTCCCATTGTGAAATTCTGCAACTTAACCACACCCACATGATAATTAATTCTGTCAGCACTTAAGTCATTTGACTGAAAAAAACTCTTACAGAGTAGGAATTCTCTCATTCTCTGCATCCCTGATGTAATTTATAACAACTTTTTCAAGTAGAAGATCCACATTTGAAATTTATCAGAACTATGGCAATCCCCACCACATTAGGAATGGGCAATGACAGAAGGAGGCTGCAACAGTTACCATCACAAGCAGATTTGGATTTTGTGAATAACCCCAGTAACAGTTACTGGAAACCTTTTCTAATGCTGGATTCGGGTAAAATTTTGTTTTATCAAAATTAAGAAGTCTGCAGCTCAGCTGTTACAGAGGCTGGAACTCACTGTTTCTCTCATGTTTCTGTGTTTATGGAAGGGTGAAATATTAAATCCTGGTCCTTACATGAACATATGAATAACTGTCTTCTTTAAATTGTTAATCTTTTGATCACCAAGTATCTGATACAGAATTCCAAATACCACTGGTATTTATGTAAGGTGCAGATGCATTCAAGGACATTTATAGTTTTCTATTTGGAAATGCTCTGAGGCAGTGGTGCTCTGATACAATTCCAAGACTTTTATCAGTTTACAAATATCTCAATTCCAACAGCGTATTTCTACTTGACTTTAAATCACACTGAGAAGAACATTGAAATTGCTATGTCAGATAAGAGCACTGGATCTCTTCCAGCTTTCTGTCTTGGAGTGGCAAGTCCTGGGTATTTTAAAGGAAACTGCAAAGATCTTCATAAGAGACAGCTCTTATTCAGTACTGTGGCCATAGAGTACTTTGGTTTTTTTCTTTTCCCACAAGTCATTAGTTACCTTCTGGCTTTTACATTGAAACACGAGACTTGGATGTCTTTTAGCTTTTACTAAATACCCCGTGTGAACTCTTTATGCACCTGAGCTGCACCAGGGCACATCACCTTAGAAGCCCCTCAGGAACTGTTTTGTGGGGTTCAATTATCATAGTGTGAGCTAAATGATAAAAAAACAAAGGTACATTTGGCTTTCCCTGAAAAGTTCTTCTTTCCTACTTTTCTTATGGATTTCAAACTAATTAACACTGGAGCACCACTCTATTAACAGCTGTTCTGTATATTAGATTTGTACACAGTTATCTTAAGACTTGGGTTCTTTTTAGCTCTGCATTGATGGACTAAAGCACATTTGTTTCCTAGAAGTTTACAGACTTACAAAGACACACAGGAAACTGCTCAACCCAGAGCAGCAGAAACAGCCACAGGAAGCATTTTCGTTGTGTTCATTATATTGGGACGTCTATTCCTGCTCTGGATTTCAACCTGGTCAATCTGTCTAAATCACAAATAAATGACCACACAAACATATGATGGAAGACCACTCCATTTCCCTAAGACACGCAGAGAAAGAATTCTTCCTGTCATGCACCTGTGACAAAAGAGGCTCCCTGTAAGAGCACACAGATGGATGGAGGTGCCTCTCCTCTCTGTCTGCCTGGAGGCCAAATGGTTTCAAAACCGAGTCCATGTTTGTGAGTGTTTCTGTTTTCTCCCAGCTCCTGTTTCCATTCAGGGACACAAAATGAAGCTGTTGACTCCCTCATGCTCAGCTTTCCTGTGTCTCCACCACCCAGGTTGGCCACAGTCTCTACCTGGTTATCACTGCAGCGCTTCTTGCTTTTCCACCACTACTGTGTGCAACTAAGCTGCAAGGGGGAAAGGTGCTCTTAAGCCTCTTACCTACTTAGGAGATATAGAATGCTGGATAGAAGGATTTACAAAATACAAAAATGCAACAGGCCTACCCCAGTATTCTGGCAAGAAAGAGAAGAGAGATTGAAAACTCCAATTCTTCTCTTCATGCCAGCTTCCTCTCCTCTACCTTTCAGCATTGTGTCCATTGCAATTAACAGTTTGCAGATATTTACTGTTTTACACACATATTGAGTCACTTTGAGTTGGTCTGTCACGTTTGCTGAACTGTCCTTTGGGTGAAAGACACTTAGTTTTAATAAACAGTAGAGTACATTGTCACAGAGTCCAAAATAAATATTCAGGAACGCAGAAATTTTTTCTTTTTAATTGATTAATTATATGGGAGTCTGTTGCACTTTTTTAAAATCACCCAAACATGCTGGGGTTCTGTTGTATTTTTTCTTTTTTTTTTATTTGATCACATTTAATTTACAACCATTATCTTGGGTAGAGATGAGAAGATGAGCCTATATGTCATTTCAAATTTAAAGACGTGGCTCCTTCAGAGCCCTGACTGCCCGACACCCCAATGGGAAAAGGCAAAGAAGGATGGCAAATACAGAATGGAACAGTCAAAACATACCTGGCATGTATTTAATTTTCTTTTAAACCATAAAGTTCTAGTTCACCATTACTGGCATGGATGGGTGACCCCTGCCTAGGCAGCAGCTGATCACAGGCTGGTTAACTAAGACTGTCAGCACAATTAACATTCTGAGCCTTCTCAGGAACACCAGGCTGTGTTCCTGAGACATAGATATACCAAAGCTGGAATATCTGCAAGCTGCCACAGCTTGCTTAATTGAAAAAGACTTGACTGAATTACACAAAGCTAAAAAATCTGAAACTTTTGATGGAAAAGAGAACAAACTTCTTTTTGCAGGAAAATGGCAGAAAACAGCACTAGGCTGAAGCCAGGGAAGGAAGTGACTAAGCATTCAACTGCAGCCACTTGGAATAAATCATTTCTATGCTAGTCACAGTGGGAATGAGCACAATTATATGCTTCTAAACTTCATGTTTTCCTCTTTCAGTTGCAAATCTGCTCAACTGTCATGTTTCGTTTTCTCTTCAAAATGTTACTAATGCTGTCTAATAACACATCACTGTCTGTGTCTCAGAGTGACTGCAACTCACAGCCTCAGAACACCACACTGAAGTCCAAGCAGGAGTCCTAACACAGGAAAGCTGGAATGCTTTTTGCTTTGTGGAGGTTTTCATGCATAAGCAAGTGAAAGGAGAGACTGGAAATTATTTTAAAATGTTTCAACATGTCAAATGAAATCATTCTACCCTGCCCTCCTGGCCCCTGGGTGCCTGTTTGTGCTGAAGAGCAGTAAGACTAGCAAGTACACCAGTGAACATCTACTAATTCAGATGTGATCCTAAGAAATGCTACATAAACCTTTTGTTTCAAGAAGCTCAAAATGTGTCAGCTGCAATTTTTATTTGGAAAATTAAAGGTAATATTCAGCAAATATTGAAGTCATTTTCGAAATGGTACTCTTGTAACATTAGAAAGGTTCTGTAAGTGAACAGACATTGGCAAACTTATTAACCACAGACAGAAGGTAATTCTGCATTTTGAGTAGAAATCTGTGTTTCTATATTTAACAACTACAGTGTCCTCACATGAAAGTCTGATATTTGGCCACTCGAGCTCAAAATAAGGCACGAAAATAAATGACACCCATAATACACAATAAAAATTACAGGACACGCGGAATAACCTGTGCTGGAATTCCAAAAAGGAGCAGACAGCTTAACTGATGGAAAAGGTATATGTTTGAATATAACTAGTGTCAGACAAAGAGTCAAGCAAATCATCTGTTATGCTGATATGCTTACAGAATTTCATGCCACTATTCCTCTCTCATAAGTGAAGATACTGAGACCCCCAAAAACTTGGGATAAAAGCTCAGGTTTGGAAAACAAGTTATAATGGTTTCTGATACAATGTGGACGTCATGGGTTTCCTATAATGAAAGTTCTTGCCAGCTGCCTTCCTCCAGCAGTCAAGAAACCACTGCAGCCAAGAGATATTCCAGGGCTGACAGTGTAATTAATNGCTGCCCGTGAGGCCTGAGGAGCTGTCTTTACTGCCCGTGAGGCCTGAGGAGCTCTCCTCGCTGCCCGTGAGGCCTGAGGAGCTGTCTTTACTGCCCATGAGGCCTGAGGAGCTGTCTTTACTGCCCGTGAGGCCTGAGGAGCTCTCCTTGCTGCCCGTGAGGCCTGAGGAGCTCTCCTCGCTGCCCGTGAGGCCTGAGGAGTTTTCTTTGCTTTCTGTGAGGCCTGAGGAGCTCTCCTTGCTGCCCGTGAGGCCTGAGGAGCTCTCCTCGCTGCCCGTGAGGCCGCTGCCAGCAGCTGCCATCTGACTGGGGCTTTCCAGCACCCGGAGACCCTCCATCTCCATGGGTGCTTCGGGGGAAAACGGGCTCCCACCTCCCTCCTGTCTCCGGAGGGAGCACCTCCCAGCTGCTCACTGAAAGGCCGGCGGCTGCCATGGCTCAGACCCTCACAGCACACACAGGAGCACCCGGGGAAAGCGCAGCCACCGCTGCCATTCCCACGGTAGGCTCAGGGCTCGCCCTGCCGGCCCCGCCGCCATCCCCACAGCAGGCTCAGGGCTTGCCCCACCAGCCCCGCCACCATCCCCATGGCAGGCTCGCAGCTTGCCCCACCGGCCCCGCCGCCATCCCCACAGCAGGCTCAGGGCTTGCCCCACCAGCCCCGCCGCCATCCCCATGGCAGGCTCGGGGCCCCCGCGGCCATGAGGGAGACACCGCCGCCAACAGCGCCCCCTGCCGGCGGGGCACAAGGCAAAGCGCCTGACGGGCGGGAAAAGGCTGGTAGTGGGTTTCTTTGGTTTTATTTTATTTTTTTAAATCGTTTTTATTGTTGCTGTGTCTTATTACATATATAAATATATTCTATTAAAGAACTGTTATTCATTTTTCCAATACTTTTGCCTGGAAGCACCGTAATTTTCAAAGGGGGGGGGTCATCTTTCCATTCCCAGGAAGGTTTCCACCTTCCTTGGCAGATACTTGTCTTTTAAACTAAGACAGAGATAAATCATTCTTCCCAGAGAAGCACACTTCATGGTGATACCTAAGGATTTCTCAATACTCAGGCCACACAAACCCCGGAAGTCTGGAGGATCAGACAATAGGCCTTCTTCCAGCAATGGCATCCTGGCCCATGGAAGAGTGGGCAGCATTTGCAACAAGCCTGGCTTTATCCTAATCTCTCTGGTACCTTCACAGAGACTGCAGGCACAGTCACAAGCAGAGGCCACCAACACAGCCTTGCATATCACCCCTACACGCCTCCAGGGCACTTATAGCGGGGATCATTCATGCTCCGCAGGTTGAAGCACTACGTGGAAGATGTAATTAATTTTTACTTCCGTGATGATCCTTATCCTTCAGCACCTTCAGCTGCTTCTACTCATATTAACTTTTCAAGAAGATGCTGGAGGATAAGCCTGGATGGATCAACACTAAATCCACTGAAACACAAGTGGTCGTATCAATTTCAGAGAGTAAAATGATAGCTTTGCATCTCATATCGTGTCTCTAAAGGATGAGACTGAAGCACAGGCTGCTTGCCGTTGTCAGGAAAATTAATCCACAAACACCAGGGGTTTAGGTCCAAAAAGGAGACAGAGGAGTCCTGTAGTTTTATTTAAATAAAAGGAGAGGCTGTGGGGCATTTCCCCTGGGGTCTCTCAAAAGTTTGGAGGATGCAACCTCCTTTTTATCCTAATTTCCTGGCCACCTGTCCCTCTCTCTTCCCCACTGGCTGAGGTACTTGGGAGGTACAGACTTCCCTAAATGTCTAATACCTAAGACTCCCTTCTAAATGTAAAATCCCCCCTTTTTCTTTTCCTTGCATCAATCAGTGGAATTGCTATGGAATTTCTGGTTCTTCCCATTGTTTCCTTCATCTCTCAGTATCCCATTTTATTTATCAGCAGACCTAGAGTTGGTTTGTAAAGACAAATCTCTCATTCCACTTTTCAATCAGCGGAATCCTTCCTATTGTTTCTTCTCTCTCAGTGCTAGGTTTATCTACTAGCAAACCCAATTTGTAAAGACAAGTCTCTCATTCCCTTCACCCTCAAACAGCTCCAAAATCATAGGATAAAAAGCCAGTTGGGGAGCAGTTACGTGACCATTGCCTCATTAAGGCCTAAGGATTTAGGATTGGGTCTGGAAAAATCCAGGCAGTGGATACCATGACCAAAGATTTGTGTGCAGCCTCACCTCCCTCAGGGCAGTGCAGAGGCCCCTGTGACCTGTCCCCAGCACTAAGACTTCACCAGAAGTAGCCAGCTGGAAAAGCTTCCTTGTCCAAGTGTGTAACTGTGCGTGAGGGAGGCAATAGCTGGAGTGGCCCTGTGCCAAGGCCCTGAGGAGCCCTGCTGGGCACACACACTGACAGATGTGTCCCTGGTGTCCCCTGCAAGCCATCCCCCTTTACAGGGCACACTAACTCCTAGAGTGGAACACAGCTCCTACGCTCCTTCAGCTTCTTGGTGTGGGAAACACAGGATCCTTTCACCCCCCCAGGGGCTGGGGGAGGCCTTGCAAAATAACAGCTCCTAACAGAAGAGCAAGACAGTATTTTAATTTATCCATCTCCCTCACCTACCACGAACCACCACAGTCCTTTAGGGCAGTACAGATAAACTCCTGGGATAAGACCCTCTCTAGTCTCAACCCTCTTCCTCTATTTCTTCAGAATATTTTCTGTTGCCTCGATTTCCCTTGCCTGCATGTTCATTGAACCTGGCTTTGTCACACTTGCCTCTCCTTATGTCTGCCTTCAGCAAAGGCTGCATCCTGAGTTTCCCTCTGCCGTCCCACGCTCTGATATTTACACTGGGAGTTATACGCCCCCAGCTCTAATCTGATCCTCATGGAACAGCAGGTTCATTTAATCACTGGCTCAAAAACTGCAGACACATTTTATTAGACTTATCTCTCTTAATGATACAGTGATAGCACACTACAGTACCATTTAGAGCAAGCTACTACTGCTATCCCAGTCGACTCCTGGCTTCTTTATAGGGGAATAAAGTCAAGGGAACGACACACGGTGTCACTTCATAAACCCAAAAAGAACACAGTGTGGCACTTGCTAACTACAGGTCCCCAAAGGGATGTGTGATTCACACATAAAGGCACTCCCAGACCCAAGAGGTCTGTCTGCGAGCAGAAAAATGCTGTATCCTGGTGTAGTCTGAATTCCAAAGTTTGTGCACTATGAACATAATGCCCTGCGTGTAGAAAAGCTCAGACTGCATTCCTGAATGTACTTCTCACAGGAGTAACAGAAATCTTTTAATTTTTTCTTTTTTTTCTCCTCTGTAACATCATCATTAAATGGATTCTAAAGAGTAAGCATGGAATAGCCTGAGAAAGTCTAAGGTGAACCACATTGCAGAACAAGGGATGACTTTTGATTGATTTGCATGGATCCCACTAGCACCTGGTTTCTTACACTCTGGGAAGTTTACATCCCTTCCCTGCCCCCTCACCCCAGCCTACCTGATAATTCTCTCACTCCCCCTTTTCAAATGTACTTGGTAAACAGATGGACCTGGCTATTACAGGTATGGTCTCACAATCCTGAAAAGTGCACCATTTGCTGATTCCCCTTTCCTCTGTAAAAAGTTCCAGTTCCAAACCGGCTCTGTAGAGGAACAGGCTCTTACAGTGAATGCCACCTTTTGTTTCACCATTTACCATTTTGGCTGCAGTTCATACTAAGCTTTCCATAGGAAAGTCACATCTAGGTAGAGAACTGAGCCAGCATGAATGGAAAAAGAAAACACACTATAATCTAACTACATAAGAAAACCCAAAACCAAATATGAAATTAAATTGAAGCAAATTAGTGCAAAACCAGACAGCAGTGAAACTAATCTAGAACAATATCCAGATAGAAAACCTACTGAAAGTTTTGTACCAAGAGAAAAACCTGGACGATCACTACTGTTGCAGACCTCTTATTAGGGGTAGAAATGAGCCAAGACACTGACTTCTTGTTTATCATAGCATGAAAAGGGTCCTGGTTTATTCCCCGCTACAATTCAGTTATCCTGACTCCAACTATTCACTGACTCTGGCTGCACCAAGCTCCTGCTGTAGGTTTCCCTTGCAGCCTCTGACTGCTGGTTATTTCCTGCTGAACTCTGACTGCAGGATTGCTGTGCAGACTCTGACTGCAGACCCAGACTGACCTCACAGCAGTGATTCTCTCTCATGTTCTACTCAGTCCTTCTGGATTGCTCCTTCACTAGCTCCTTCCTCAGGAGAAGTTCCTCCATTCCTCTTCCTCCAGGTCCTCCTTCAGTATCTCCTTCCTCAAAGTCCTCCTCTGACTAACCAACCCACCCCTTTTATCACATTTATCTTTATTAAGATAAACCATTTAAGGGCAAGGCTGTTCCTCTTCTTTGGTAATTAGTACAACTGTGACTCAGGGCCAAGGTGGCCTCTAATCCTTCCTTCTACACCTACAACTACCTTAGCATAGTGCATAATTTCCAGACAACTTTGAATTTCATTGTTGTGTAGATGAAGAAAAATATGTGTTCATCACAGGCTCTGCCCAA
>JANPWX010000049.1:0-68508 GCA_024734555.1 Trochalopteron elliotii
AATCCCACCTGTCTTTCCCATGACACCTGTCTTTCTGAGACACGTTTCAGAAAGCTGAAAGGGAGGAGCCCCTTCTCCAGGCAGATGATGCATGGGTGGGCCAGCACAAGGCCCAAAGCAGACAGTGCCATCCCTGGAAGAGCAGATAAGGGTAGATGGATGGTTTAGGAGTTCCCATATGGCATTGCTGACCATTAAAGGGAGAAATTAAAAACGTAATTTGTGGGCTGCTATTGCCCTGCCACGTTGATCTGCTGCTGCTCCTCTTCTATTATTGCCACATTAAAGCTTCACAGGGAATGCAAAGGTTCCCCAGAATGGGAAAGATCACGGTAAAGACATTAAACACTCATCATCACCATGTTTTTCAAAGAAGAATGGCAAAGGGATGGCCCTTATGGAAAGAAGGTGTATTAATTACACACCTGATATCCAGAGGAGGATCAACTAGGTGGTTTACAGCGTTCCTTTGAGTTATGTATCCCTGCAACTGTCCCCAGGACTGTTATCTGTGACAGGGTCTCTGCTGACAAACAGAATCTCCTGCCTCGGCCCTACCTGAACAAAAAAATCTCTACATATCCAGCACCAGATCTTCCAGGGAAAAAGTCATTGCCAACACGACTCGAACTACAAAGATGTTCTCAGTCTCGATAATGTCGCCAGGTATCCAAGATTCATAGCGCCCAGAGACCCGACGATCCGAAGGAAACCCCGGGCGTCGCCGACGGAGTACGGCACCGATGGGGGTGCCGCGGGAGCTGCGGCAGCGATGGAGCCCCCCGGGCGGCGCCGAGGGAACCTTCGGTGCGGCGTCGATTGGAGTGCTTCTGGAGCTGAGACACCGACCGAGCAATCCCGCGGCACCGATCGCGTGCCCCTGAAGCTGGATTAACGCCGAGACCTCCCGGGTGGCACCGCCGGAGTGCCCCGGGAGGTGAGGCAACGATGGAGACCCCCGGGCAGCACCGACCGAGTGCCCTGAGAACTGAGGCACCGGCGGGACCCCCAGGGCGGAACAGATCGGGGGTCTCCGGGAGTTGAATCAACGCCGGAGCACCCAGGGCGGTACCGATGGGGGTACCCAGGGAGATGAGGCAGCGATGGAGACCCCCCAGGACGGCGCCGATAGGGGTTCCCAGGGAGGTGAGGCACCGACGGCTCCCCCATGTGGCACCGATCGAGTGCCCCGGGAGCTGAGGCATCGACGGAGCCCCCAGGACGGCATCGATCGGGGTGCCCAGGGAGCTGAGGGACCGACGGAGCCCCCCCGGGTGCACTGATCGGGGTGCCCCGGGAGGGGAGGCAGCGATGGAGACCGCCGGCCGGCACCGATCTTGGTAACCCGGGAGCGGAATTAACGACGAAGCCCCTCTGCGGCACTGATGGAGGTTCTCCGGGAGCAGAGGCACCGATGGCCCCCCCGTGCAGCACCGATCGGGGCGCCCCTAAAGCTGAGGCACCGACGGAACCCCCCGGGTGGTACCGATCGGGTTTCTCCGGGAGCTGAGGCAGCGATCGAGCCCCGCGAGCGGCACCGACGGAACCCCCCGGGCGGCACTGCTCAGGGTGCCCCGGTAACTACAGAACCCCCCGGGCCTCCCTGATCTGGATACCCCGAGAGATGCGGCAGCGATGGAGTCCCCCGGACGGCACCGACGGACCTCACCGGGAGGCACCGATCGGGGTGCCCTGGAGGCGAGGCAGCGACGGAGCCCCTTGGGCATAACAGATCGGGGGTCTCCGGGAGCTAAGACACCGGTCGGGGTCCCCCAGGCGGCACCGATTGGGGTGCTCCGTGAGCAGCGGTATGGAACGTGGCACCGATCGGAGTGCCCGGAGAGCTGGGGCAGCGACTCAATCGCTGGGCGGCAGCCGCGCAGCTTTGAGTCTGCCCCGCCTCCCTCTTCGCTGCGCCTCCCCCCGAGCCCGAGATCCTATTTAAACGGCATTGGGGTGCGACCGCCCCTGCCAGCGGCGCCCGGGGAACCGTCAGGACTGTCGGAGGCCAAAGCGGTAAAGCAGGAGCGCGGCTGCCGGAGCTGCGGGAAGAGTCCGTGCTGCAGCACCGAAACCGAAACCACGGTGGCGACCCCGCTGTGCGAAGGTATCGCCGCCGCTGCGTGACCCCTTTGGCGGTGCTCGGGGGGGGTGACGGGCTTCGAGGCGAGATGGCCCGGCGGGATGGGGCATTACCTCCCACCCATCCCATCCCGCACCAGCGTGGAGAGGCCCCTGGGCACGGGGAAGGGGAAGCGGCGGGCAGGGGAGCGCTGCGTACGAGGAGGCGGCCGCGGCGGCAGGAAGCCGCTGGGAGAAGGGCGATATGGCAAGTCGGCCAACGAGGAACTAGGCCAGAGCAGCCCCGCGTTAGGGCTTCTCGGCCCCTCGGCCAGCGGACGGCTCTGGCGCTGCCCGCTCTGGGCGCCGCGGCTGCGGCGGAGCCGTGCTGGTGCTGAGTGGGAGCGCCCGGCAGTGCCTGCGCGCCCCTCCTCGACAGCTGCGGCCCGGCCCGGCGCTGCAGCCGAGACAGCCTTTCCCGATTCCCACACGGAATGCACGCTTTTGTGACCAGAACCGACTGTAACACCCTTGCACACGTACAGGCCACTGCACAGACCCCATCCTTTCCTCTTCCCACGCTGCCTCTGCTCCTGTGAAAACTTGTGTTGCATAACACCTTTGTTTCCCTTGTATTGGCTTCTCCTCCCCGTCCCACGGGATCCTTTCTGTAACCTGCTGACAATCTGACACAGGTATTTTCTTTGCTATTTCTAACAGGGAAAAAGAAAGAAAAAAAAATCATTCCTTAGTGAAAAGATGCACCAGCTGAAAAACCTGAGTAGAAGGGGAAGGTTTAGATGGAGTAGGTTATTGCATTTACAACAACAAATCTGAGATATCTTGATAGCTTTTGGGACATCATATTGACACAGGCAATATTTTTGTTATCAGCTGTAGCAACCCTTCTATTTGTCTCCTGTTACTCATTTGGGAATACCAGCTTTGCTTCTGTTCTTTATTCCTTTCCGTTACTGATAACGCAGTGGCCAAGAGTTTTGCTACTTGTGAACATGCTCATTTTCTCCAATTAAAGCTTGTAGCACCTCCTAAGAACTTAAGTGCTGGGAGAATCATTAGACTACAAAGGCTGCAATCAATGTTTTTTCATATTTCTGTGCTAATGTGCTCAGGGTTCCTCCTTGACCATGCAGGTCACATCAGATCAGCTACAAATCGTTAGAACTGAGCAAAGCACTTTTGAACAGTGATTGGGGATATGACTCGATGACCTAACGTCCAGGTCGTGATTCTTGTGAATTTAAAAGCCCTTTTGGAGTTAGAGGAGGGGACACAACCATGATGTTAGAAAGAAAAATGCCACAAACCCACTTAGTGCACTTCTATCCTTGTCTAAAGAACACCAGTCATACTGGTGGACAGAAATTCCTCTCTTCTAGCAACCAGTATTCAAAATTTTCATAATACATGTTGGTACTTGGTAAATATGAACCCAACCGAATACACCAAATGTTCCAAATAGTATACAGAAAAAACTGCTTTATAATTAATCAAGTATACAGATAGGGGCTACTTCGCAGAAGGTAAATTAACCACTAGAAGTATGCATAGCTTCTGTAAGAGTTGCCTAAATTAAGCTACAAAATTTCTGTTCTCTTAACCACACATACACAATGCATGAAATGGAGTGTCCTAAGTACTGAGGATACATATAAATTACCCTGTATCTCAAGAAGAGATACATCTCAACAGTAAGGTTGGAATGAACCTGAGTCTTTGAGCTTCCACCCTTGTTTTTTTATCATCTGACATTCCAAGGTATCATAAGTCAATATCTCATGCTAAATAGTATACCAGAATAAGTAGTCTTTGCTTTAAAGCCTGGCTAGACATTGTTTTCCTGTGATATTTGTTCTACAAAAAAAAAAAAAAAAAAACCCAAAACTTTGGGTTTGAAATAAGTTATTAGATCAGAGAGTTTCTATTCGGAGTACTTCATTACTTAATAAGAACAGCAAAAAAAGCAGTAGCATCTTGCCATGCCTAAGGGGGAAGGTTCCCTCCCATCTAATAAGAAAAATCCCTCTCTTGAATGCTACCCAGCTCACTTCAGCAGATACATTATGATTTTAGAAGTCATTACTTCTTTTGAATCTTCAAGACTTCCGGTTATAGTGACTACATGTGGCTTAGTAGGAGCAGGTAATTAACATTGTAAATAGGAATGAGGTTCTATTTATTACAGTTTTGGCCAGAGATTGTTTTTGCCAGGTTGTATTGTATTGAATGTCAGTGCCAAACTATCAGTAGTATTAATGCAGTTTTAGAGATTCACCATTCAGAAATACACATCTACTTTGCATTCACAAGAAATGCATGTGCAAGTCTCATAACTACTACCTAGATGCATAATTGCTGTTAGCATGGAAAAATTAACGTACATAAATTACTTCAAAACAATTCTTGGAAGGGAGACACAGATAAAGAAGCAAGATGCTAGTTGATGCCATATTTGACTCTCATGACTGAATTTAGGCCCTTGTACATGTGATATCCAGCCCATCTGCACAGAAGTCAGTATGACCACACCAACAAATCCAGAGAACCATCACTGGAAACTTCCAGGGAGATGAAAGCTCAGCTATTATAGCAGCAATGGCATTGCTATGAATCCTTCTTGACACTGCTATGAGTAATTTGATTCACTTTGGCTATTTGATTGGCTGTAAAGGAATTTAAAACAAACAAACAAACTAGAAACCCCCAAACAAACAAAACAAAAAAACCCACCACAGAAACAATTACAAAAAAACCAACCAAACAAACAAAAAACCCCAAACCCTACCACAACAAACAAAACAGGAAAAATTTCCTCTAATCATTATTAGGCATAGCAGGACTTACCTTCTTAATAAATGAAAGCATCCATATCCTCAGGCCTATGCTCATAATGCTCGCCAGCACCGCAGCAAAACAAATCCTGCATCTTTTTGAAGTCCATAAAGCCAAAGCAGAAAACTCTGAAGAGAGGACACTGCTCTGGGTGTAGGGAAGTTGTTCCCTATCTGTACTACAACAGTCCATAGAGTCTCTATATGTACCTTGAAGAGAAAGCTCTTGCTCTATCTCTTCTACAGGCACTATTTATTTATTAAAAATTAACTTATTCTTCCCTGGTTTGGTTTGTCAGTATTGAATTGATCAGACCATTTCCAACTCAGCACTGAAATGTCTCTCTTCACTCAGGTACCTACCTTCCATGCATACAAACCCCTTTGTTCCCAGGCTCCCCAAAGAGGCTGTGGTAATGCACAGTCAAAATTAGCCTGCAGCTGATGTTCACAACGGCATTAAGCAGTCTTTTCAATTAGAGATGGGATGATACAGGTGCACAGTAGTTTACAGGAATTAGCAGTCATTGGTTGTTCTGGAAAAACTTGGGAGTCCCTTTGCTACACAATTTAGAGCTCTTAGTTACCCAAACCAGCCAATCTACTGTTGCTGATAGTGGCACTTAGAGGTGGTGCCTTTCTCCCAGCTCTGTCTGTCTGTGTCACAGTTACCCAAGATGAGTGGAAAATGAACAGCCCTGACAGTCTCTTGGACTTTGTCTTGTCTTTTCTCAGCAAACTCCTTCTTTACCTCATGTAAGGTGCTTAACTTAAAAACTTAGTGAGGGGAAGAAAAGCAGAGCTTGTTGGCTTGCACCAGTGCTAGCAAAGCAGCTTGCTGACATGCTGAAGGCAGGGGCTGTCTAGCCTGGGAAACATATTAGGCAAGAGAGTACCACAGCTTTATCAAAGGATTAAAATTATTCTGGCATCCACTGGTGTTTACTTATCTATTACCCATTTCATAGGATCCCCCAAACTCTCTTTTTGCCTTGATGCACGTAGGAGTCACTACAAGCCTTCACAATTTCTTTGTTCCTCTTCTTTTTAACAGGAAGAGGAGAAGTTGCCATACATATTCCTTCCTAGCACTTGTCTCAAGTTCATGTGCAAAAAAGTTTCCCAAAGAAGCTGAGTCCTTAATTTCACCCTCCAGGGGAACCTTTTATTTGGTTGTTTGGTTTAGGTTTTGAGCAAACCGTTTAGAGCTAGGTTTACAAAAATGCCTAAAATATAATTTAGAGTTATATAAGAATGGGCACTTGACAGGCCCATGTTCAGGCAATTCAGAAAATGAGATACCTATCAGAATCATTAGGCACTACCTGCCTTTGAGACTGTCTTGGTTTGGGAAGACAGGTATTTGCCAGGGAAAGCTGGAGTTTCCCTTGGAATGGAGAATGTAAACCCCTCCCTCCAAATTATTATAATTTTGCAATTAAGGGCTTTCAGGTAAAGATTTGGGAGTAGGAATAACAGTTCTTTACTAGGAATATTAAGAATACAAATGTAGTAGTACAAAAAACCAGGCAAGCAAACAAACAAAAATTCTAGGAACCCTGACAGAGTTAGAAATATGACCTGACACCCTGTTGGTCAGGGTGTTGGGTGTAGTCCAAATAAGTCCTCCTGGAGTGACAGATGTGGTTCTGTTGGAGTAGAGATGATCCTGTAGAAAGAGTCCAGTGATGGCAAGATGGGTCTAGTCTTCCTCTGGGAATCCAGTGGAAAACCAGATCCCTGGTGTTCCTGGGTCTCAGTTTTTATCTAGGTAGGAACGGTTGGCTCCCCCCACTGGGTGGAGCATCTCACAATGGGATGATGTAATGTTAGCAGTCATGTGGTGAGCCTTAATGGCCCATTAACAGCAGATATCCCCCTGAAGGGAGGAGGAGTTGTGGAAGAGATAAAGAACACTGCCCCACCTGGTTTTAACAGCTGGCCCATTACCAGAAGACACCCACCCCCTCCCCCCTGGAGTTATGAGGAGTGGGTTATACAAGAGATAAAAAGAAACATCTCCACAACTGGTTTCAACAGATAGAATAGAATAAACATTTTTGTTAAACCTAAGACAGGACTGTGGTTCTTGATTTTTCTGGGGTTTGGATTTCGCACATATGAAGTGTAGAGACAGTACCAATCTACTGCATATTGTATGGATATGTTTTTCAACAGCACTTTGAGATCCTGAGGTGAAGAAATGGTTTTACATCAACTGAATATAACTGTAGTGGGTTGACATAAATCATTTTGGTCTTTAGGTCTGATTTTGTGAGAACCATAGCATTTTTGGTTTCCAGCTGAGCATTCATAAAGGTCATGAGAGTTTATGTTTCTGTCCTACTCCTTAAATGTACACTTATTTAGTGGAACAACTAAATGGTTTCAATTGCACTTATTTTTCCTCCTTTATACTGTAGGTCCAGAAGCACGAGGGTGCTTGATTTTGTTTTAATTGCTAAGCCACAAAGACTGCAGCCATGTCTCTGGAAGACATCCACATGAGCACCAAGGATCTGCATGAAAAAAAACAATTAGATGCTGGAGGATTTGGAGTAATTTCTTTATGCATTCACAAGAAACATGGATATGTAGTGTTAAAAAAAGTGTATACAGGACCACAGCGCACTGAGTAAGTTATGGATCTCAGTTCTGATTTTCATTTCAGTTAGTTATAAGTCCTGTAAATTCAATTAGGAAAAATCTAAATGGAGTGTAATAATTTCAGGTCTTTGGATTCTGGAGATACTTTATGTGAGGAAAATAAAACAATGCTAACAGCTGTCCCGCAAATTCTTTTTTTCTCCTCTCGAGACAACTTTTTTAGTTTTAACTCATAGTTCCAGTGAAGTTCCTGGTTTTTGTTACAAGGTGAATTGTTTTTGTTATGTTACCATGAATTGTTAAGACTCAAGAGGACTCTTGCACACTTAAAGGAAAGCAGGAACTCAGTGGCCACATAATATTTTCAAACTTGCAGATCTGTTTTCACTAACTGTAGATGTCCACTAGGAACTAAATGCACATAATTTATCAGCGAGACTCCAACCTCATGTGTATTAATACCACAAATGTAACTCTCTCCCCTTTAAGAAAGAGCAGAATGAGCCAAGCCTACTGATTTAATTCAAAGATTGAATTGGTTGTTGATTTCAGTGGATTCAGGTCACATTGCAGCTCTACTACCTCACAGCTGTAACAATCCTAAAACTCTCCTGTGAGTCATCCACTAGAGAGAGACAAAATTCCATGTTTTTTCTACTTTGGGCTATGATAAATAAATTAACTGAGATTTTATTTTGCTGGTGGAAAGCAAATTGAGAGATTCTAGTAGTTTACAGCCTGCAATGACAGTTTGGAATGACCACAGTTAAAACGGACAAGTCTGCCAAGTGTATTTTTGGGTTTGTGTTTTTTTTTTTTCATTACACAGGCTCATAATTTTGTTATTTCTTAAAATACTGAACCAAAAGTCTTTAGCAATTTTTTTAACTGAGCCTAATGCAAACAAAACAACCAGTTTCTTCTTCTCTGTGTTATATCGTAGAACACAGATGGAGAAAGCAGATTCCTTTTAAGTCAGAGGGTAGGAAAGCATTAGCAAGCAGTATAGTTTCAAGATTTTCTTACATCCTTTTGTCTGATGACTAGAACAGGAATGATAATAAAAATACCACCCCTTCTATTCACTATGTAATGGGTACTATCCTTTTTTAAGACTCTTAGTGAGCTCCCAGATATGTACCTGTTATTGTTGATGGGTTGTACTGAGGCAGAGGTAAAGAGTTAGGCTTTTCATTCATCCTAAACCAGTAATTGTTAGCAAATGCTGTCATCATTTAGTATCTGTGTGGTTCCCTTGTAAGAAATCCATTTTGAACATGAAGCCCTTTGGAAACAAGATCTCTGTAAGTTTCCTGTACAAAAAGTAGTGGAGTGGATCTTGATCCTCCTTGTTCCAGGGCTCTTTCAGCTCTGCCCAGATCTCACCCCAGTTTAAAGATTTGGACATCCACAGCCACCTACAAGAAGTATGCTTATACAGTTTCTGAAAAGCAGGCCTTAAAATCAGACTGAGCAGGCAGTTGCTGTGTAAGGCATTTGAGCAGAATTGTAGAGAATATAACCTGGCATGAACAAATCTGTATCAATTCAAAATCAGTTGAAGCTGTGGTTAATCTTGCAGGGGTTCTGGGAGTGTTGACATTTTTGGCCACGGTTTTCATAATGAATCAGTGTGATTTTCATCCCTTTGCTCTTTCTAGGCTGGCACCTGAATTCAGTATAATTTCTGTTTTACAGGTACAATGTTTCCCTTCTTGAAGAAGGCAGGATTATGCGCAGACTGCAGCATGACCGTGTGGTAAAGTTACTTGGTGTCATTTTGGAAGATGGAAACTACTCACTTGTGATGGAGTATGTGGACCGAGGGAACATGATGAAAGTGCTACACAGTGTGAGCAGTCAATTACTTCATCCCTTAGGGTTGGTGAGCTGCTTGAAAGGGACAGGATGTTACTGGCATATCCAGAGAATAGAGTCTTTAAATTCGTACTCTTTTTTTTGTATTAAAAAGCCAGTGGTAGCACTGCCTTCTCTAGAGACAGCAGACAATGACAATGGCTTTCCTGTGCATCACAGAGGAGCAGACCAGTTACAGATTAAAGAGTTCTAGAAGTGGATGTAGAGATATGTGGAAAATTTCCTAAATACCTAGCAAATATTTGTAAATATGGAGTGATTCTAGAATTATTTTAATGCCAAAATTTCGATCCAAGAAGGACCTTCGATCCATAGGATATCCCTTGTTGGAAGGGACCTTGAAAGACCATCAAGTCCAACTTGCACAGGACAACCCCAAAAATCACAATCACCTTCTTTGGGTGAAGAATCTTCTCCTAATATCCAACCTAAACCTTGCCTAATCCAGCTTCATGCTATTCTGACAGGCCCTATTGTTGACTGCTAGAGAGAAGAGATCAGTGCCAGTCCCTCTGCTTCCCACAATGAGGAGCTGAGACCATGATGAGCTATTCATTCCCTCAGTCTCCTCCAGGCTGAACAGACCAAGTGACCTCAGCCCTTCCTCATATGGCTTCCCCCCAGATTTTTCACCATCTTTGTGCCTTCCTTTTGAGACTCTCTAATGGCTTTACATCCTTCTTAAATTGTGGCCAAAACTGCACATGGTATTCAAGGTCAGGCCATACCAGTGTGCAGTAGAGTGCGATAATCACCTCCCTCAACCTGCTGGTGATGTAGGTTTTCCTTACCAGAGCTTAGGCAGAGGTAGTCTTGAGACCAAGGAACATTTTTTAAAGACTGAGTTTTGATTGTTGTGGTAGAGGCATTTTTTAATAGATTGCACTTCTTGTTCTTTCTTTTAGCTCTCACTACCTTTGTCAGTGAGAGGGCGTTTTGTGCTGGAGATCACAGAAGGAATGCTTTATCTGCATGAGCAAGGCTTTGTACACAAAGACCTAAAACCAGAAAACATCCTTGTGGACAGAGACTTTCACATTAAGGTACTTGTTAACATGTGAATGGAGAAGGCTGGTGATTTGGGTTGAAGAACCCATTTCAGCCATGCTGGTTAGAGTTCCTAACTTGGTGGAACTGGTAGATGAATGTCTGTGTAGTTTAGTGAGCTACCAATGAGAGAGTGTTAGTCCTGGATCACTGAATTATGGTGGCCTATACAACCTCTGAGTCTCAGATTTGCTCAGTATTCCTCCAACTGTGAAAAAAAAAATCACTGAGGGAATTAAAAAAATAATATTGTTGAGAATTAACAAGCTATAAATAACACAAAATTTGAAAGCCAAAACAAATGTTAATAGAGTTTGAAACAAAATAGAATTTTTATGGATAATGTCTTCTGTCCTTTATTGCTCTAATTTCTCCTCCTGCCTTCACTTCCTTTTTTTAATTCCTTTCTTTCTTTTGTTATCTTCTCCTCTTTTGTATCCCTCTTTTCCCTTAGTCATCATTTTAAAATGACATCCAGGAGATACAAAGAAGCCCCACCAGTATACTACCTCAAAGAATGGTTTATAAGCCTAATTCAAAGCCCTTCTATTAACTTTAGTGTGGTTTTAGATCAAGACACTTAAATATAGAGGCTACTGTGGAATAAACCTGAGGGGAATTTGCAGCAGTTCTCATCATATATCCTGTCTCTGGTCAAGGTGACTTGTTGAAATAATCACCCCATTACAGTTTGAAACTATAGAATAAATTTCTGTAAAGAGAACTCTGTAATTTTTTATTTCTCACACATAAATTAGTGAGAAGTTCTTTGACAATGTTAATATAGTAGCAAGTGCAGTATAAGCAGCTTGCAGTTAAGAATTATAAATTTATTTATTTTCCAGAAATAAAAACCCCATCATGATCCGCTTTAATTGTAAATTGTATGGGGAGTTGAGTTTTAGCTTGCATATATGGACAGGACCAAACTAGGCTATCATCACATTTCATGACAAACTGATCTGGAACACGGGATCAAATTCAGAATCAGATAAGACTTCCTTAAGTAGCTTAATCCAATGTATAATTTAAGGCAGCTACTGTATGATTTATCTGCTTGAATGTGTCTAACATTGTCAGTAATTAGAAAGGGAAATAGTTGTTCCAGGAGACTGTACATGTAGAAAGATTTATGTCATATCCTTCTTTATCACTAGAACTCTCACTTGTACTGGGACTCCTACTTCATCAGCAGAATGTTACCTAGATTTTCCTCTGAATACACAACCTCTAAATGTAGCCCAAGGCTTCAGAAATTCAAGAGGATCAACAAGCTAGTTAGAGGCAATAAGAGAGAAAAGTGAGGCAAGGTGTCACCTCAATTTTTATATGAAGTATTTGAGTTACCCAGCTCTGTTGGACAGCTGCCTGTGGCCAGGAGAAATAGGCCCATTTTCTTTCAGCTTTCCTCTCCTGTTGACTTCCTATTCCCTTGTGTTAACCCTGCTGCTAATCTGAACACTCTGCCTTGATTTAGGAAGCCAAACCAGCGGATTACAATTTACCTTGTTGGCAGTGCTATCCTTCTGTTGGGGAGCACTTGGTTCAGCAAGGTGCTTGACTGCCTTGCACTAGGTCTTTCCAGCCAAGTGTCAGTGCTGGAACAAGAGGAGCAGAGGGAGCACATAATGGAAGACTGGGGGAAAGGAGGGAAGGATTTCTTTCTTCATCACCAGCCATTTGTCTATTTGCAGAACTGCACCCTAAAGTTTCAGTAATACCACATTGTCAAGCACACAGTACTCATGTATCTCTGCTTTAACCTATTCCATGCTGTTCTTTCCCATGTCTCTTTGTCATACATATCACCTCATATTAGATCCTCTTTTTTCCCTTTTCTGAAGGAAGATCTAAGGTGGTTGAGTTAAATGGAATCTGAATGGAAAGGGCAGTGAGGGACGAGGCATATCTGCCCATCTCACAGATTGATTCTAGGTTTGAATCTTAAATTCTTCTCCCATGAGTGCTGCAAGCAGACCTAAAATATGATTGTCAATATGAGTGAAACCAAATTTCTTCTATCTTCACATTGTGCAAGTGTTCTACAATTAATAATAAAAATTCAGCCTAATGGCTCCCAACTGGCAGTGATACTTTATTTAGGACAAAACCCAAACCAGATGATTGTTATAAATGATTCAAAACCCAGGCGGGAATGAGTCAATAAGATTTAATTTGAACCCATTAAAATTACAAAGCAAATGGGGGGAGAACAGCACTGGGAACTTGATGGGACTCCTGCCCTCCAGAGGCTCAGACGCCAAAATGGCGTCTCCACCTTTTATACGGTGAGGTTGTATCAGCCTCATTAATATTCATAACCAGTCCTTATATGTCCTTCTGGCCCCTCCCACAGCCTATAGCTTTGCCAATATATGTATACTTGGGTCCTCCCAAGGCCTGTCAATCAGTCCTTCCATGCCTTTCATTGGTGGAGCCTTTCTCATCTCTTGGTTGGTGGTGCCATGTTACCCTGCCAGGCCTCCCAGCGAACAAGAAAAAAAATCAAATAATTTGTTTTCCTTTCTTAAGTTGTATTTTTTCACTATTTAATTTTTAGATAAGTTATTAGATTAAGTCTTGATAAAACTGAGCACTGCATGCAATACTGTTTGTTTCCTCTTCTTTACAGCACTAGCTTTGGTGTGTCTCATTTTTCAGATTGCAGATCTCGGTGTTGCCTCCTTTAAGAGCTGGAGTAGGCTGACCCAAGAAGAAACTGTTCGACAGAAGCAAATGAAGACAACGTACCAGAACCATGCTGGGACTCTTTTCTATATGGCCCCAGAGCATTTACGCTGTGTTAATGCTAAACCAGTGGAGAAATCAGATGTTTACAGCTTTGGCATTGTGATCTGGGCAATTTTTGCTAACAAAGAGCCATATGAAAGTACGTTACTTCCCAAAGGATGCTATCAGAAAAATAAGTTACAAATATTAAGCATTTAATGTTACAAAATTAAGATTAGTAGATTGCATCACCCATGGCCTAGAATAGCACCGGTTTGGTACCTCATGGATAGTGAGAGGAATTAGTGCATCATTCCTGACTTCTAAGCGTGGACAAGAACATCTGAATGAAATGCAGCCATGAGCTGAATCTATTCACATTTACATGGTGTGGGCACAAACCGGACTTGGTGGCAGAAATTAGGCACACCTCAGGTGGGCCAGGATGGAAACTTTGATGGACACTATTTCCTGAGGTGGAGTAGTTACACATGGAAATGAGAACAATCTCACAGTCAGTTACTGATTTTCAGCTGTGTGGTGCTGATTTCTCAACATGCATCAATGAGCTTATGTAGAACAATAGGAGCCAACTGTGGAATTCCAGAGTAACACGTTTATAATTTTGAATGGATTTTTTGCTATTTAAATGGCTAAATTTGCCTGTGTGGCCATCTTTGTGTTCATATCTAGTGCAGAGCTGATGCACCTGAGATGCAGGTTCTAGAGAGGTACATCTGTCACCCTTACTCACACTGTGCATGTCTTACATGTAAAAGTAAATCCATTAATCTTAAAATAAATCCCTTATCCATAGAAGTCAGGGCAGTGGATTCAAATTCACTAATATAAAAGATTTGTTGCTGTATCCTGGACCTCTTTGAAATCATATTTTACATACCCACAAAGACACAGGGAGCCACTTCATTGTTTCTTTTACCAATGGAAAGGTAGCAAAACCCATGAGCAGAACCTGATAGGAAATTTTATTTTTCAGATGGTATAAATGAAACCCAGATTTGCTTTGGCATCATGAATGGAAACAGACCAGACGTAAAGGAGATCACTGATAAATGTCCAGAGGAAATTATTGACTTAATGCAGCAATGCTGGGATGAAGATTCAGAGAAACGTCCAACCTTTGCAGGTAAGGCTTACTTTAGGATTCATATTTGTTTCTGTCCATTGATAGTTTATAATGCAGCAAAACAAATCTGAGTATTTTCCTCTTGAAATAAGGTGGGTTTTTTTTGAAAACTGAAATAGCAATGCACATGTTCTGTAAAGCATGCTCCCTGTACCATGACCAAAAATGGGATCTGATCCAGCATTTACAGGTTTGAGAAATCCTAGTAACTGAAGTGAGCTAATTAAGGCACTTTTTCCCTGATAATTTCTTTTCAGCATAGTATAATCTTAGTGCTGAAATTTACATAAAAACTAACATCAAGGGATATAGTATTTCTTGACCATGACTGAGAAAATATCCTGCTCAAAATACTCTAGATTCAAAAGCTGTCCTAGTTATCCTTCCATAAGCAATCTGACTGACTTTGATAGCTAATCATCCTTTCATATGGTCAGATGGCAAAACACTTCCAATCAGTAGAAGTCTTGACTCAATGGTCTGGGAAGGAGACTAAGAGCAAATAAATCAAAATTCTATATCTCATTGTCTCTTCTTTCTGCTTCAATACATAGAGCCAAAAATAATAATTAAAAAACCCCAGAAAACCCCAAAACAAAAAGAGGAAAAAAACCCCAACCCACAAAAAAAGACCCCAACAAATAACAGGAAACTGAGGTTTGTATTTAGACAGGGACACCAACAGCTTTGTATATAGCAGGTATGTACTTAAATACACAGAGGAAATGTGTATCCCATGAGGAAACCACCTACTATCTCCATATTTAACATATATATTAAGCTTATGCTTGTATTGGGTCTTAGCTTCTAATTTTCCCTTATGCAAGTCAAGGAAAGATGCTCTCAGCTACTGATCATAGACAGATTTCACCTAAAAAGCAATACAACAACAAAAAATCCCTAGAAGTGGTCCTGTTCTTGTTAATGTTCAAGACAAAATGTACCATGTGAAGAAATTACAAATGTATGCATAGTTTCTTGTTTCTGACATCACAGAAGTCTTCATTCTTCATTCCTTTTCCATCAAGATTTTTAACAGTACAAGTCACTTTTAGTTTCCATTGAAAACCACTTTCACTTAGTTCTTTTATTTTTGCAGAAATCAGTGAAAGATACAAGCCATTTTACTATGAAAATCTAGGAAAAAATATTGAAGAAGATCTGAAGAATTTAAAAGTGAGTAGCTTTCTAAGAATTTTAAGGTTTCCCACATTCCTTCTTCCCAACCCCAGTTATGGCCAGATCTGCCACTTCAAGACTGATCATGCTTGACTAATGTGATTTACTTCTGTGATGAAATGACTGGATTTATGAATGAGGGCAGAGCAGTGCATGTCAAGGTTGTCAACACTCTCCCAAACTACTCTTGTATCCAAGTTCAGATATTACTGTCTGGATGAGCAGACAAAAACAGGTTGGATGGTGAGTCCCGGAGGAGAGTTGATGGGTCCTACTTCACCTGCAGGCCAGAAGCAGCTGCAGGAGTGCAGGGGGCTGGGACCTGAGGAGGTTTACTCCTCTGTCAGTGACCTGACAGAAGTGATGGAGCATACATAAGGTGTGCAGGTGACACCAAACTAGAAGGACCAGTCAATACAGTCACAAGGATGAGGCTGATAGCTGCAGGCTGGAGGAATGTGGTGACAGAAACCTTGTGAAATTCAGAAAGGACAAGTGGAATGTGTTGCACCTGGGATTAAATAACCCCTGGCATCAGTGCCAACCAGGGGCTGCCCAGCCAGGGAGCAGCACTGCCGAGAAGAATCTCAGAGTGGCGGAGAGCAGTGACCTTGGCACCAGCCACAGCCTGCCTGGCACCAGCAGTGTCACAGGCAGCAGATCTGCTCAGACCTTGTTAGTCCCAAAAGGAGACAGGGCTACTTCAGCCCAGACATGCAATGGCTTTGGAGGACAAAGAAATAGTAACCTGCCCCTCTGTCAGGAGTTTGAGAAGATAGAGCCAAGCTCTTCACAGCAGTGCATTGTGTGAGGACTAGAGAAAAAAGACAAATACAGAAACAAGAGAGACTCAAACTGGATGTAAGAGTGAAATGAAAAAAACCCAAAACTCTCAGGAGGGCAGAGCAGTGGCACAAGCTACCTAAAGAGGTTGTCCAGTCACCATCATTGGAGGTTTTCAAACCTGACTGCACAAAGCTCTGAACTACCAACTCCGATCCTGTAAGTGACCCTGTTTTGAGCAGGAGGTGGGCCCAAGGTCTGTTTCCACTTGAGTGGCACACTGATTCTATGATGATATTTTGCAAAAGCTCCTCATATATCCATTAAGATCCATCATGAAATAAAATGTTATTCCTAGCAATTCAAAAGTGGCAGAATCTGATTTAAAGTCACTTCATAAATAGGTAAAAGTTAAGTTCAGATAATTTTCCTGAGTGTCCAAGTTGGTTTCTCTTACTTTTCTGGCTGTACATTTAAAAATTATGATTAAAAGAATCATTTTCTGACTGAAAATAAGAGAATCAGAACTTCTTGAACAACTGGGCTGACAATGGAGTCTTTTTTATGACAGATTTTATGAATTTAATCACTTGACTATGTAGAGTTCACTCACAGACAATACAGACAATACTCTTAACTAAGAGGAAAAAAACCAAACTTCCTTGTGAAGCCATTCTTTCACTTTTTTTTTTAAAGTGCTTCCTTCTCACCAATTGTGGAAATGGAAGGTACTCATTTCATGTGATGTTTACGAAGCACCAGTAACTGTTCAAAAAAGCAACAGAGTTTTGCAAAATGAAGCTAATGAAACAGATTTCTTGGACTGATTTGATCAAAGTCCCAATGTGAACTGTATATATGTCTAATTTATGACAGCAGCCCCAAATCAGGTCCATGGCAAATTTTACTAGGTGCTCTCTTCAGATGCACCTCTCATATCATAGGGACAAAATGACTATTTAGGAAACGGGCTGTGAGTTTATTACTTTCTCAGGAAGGAAAGCATCCATTACAATCAGGGCATAGATAATGAAGAGTGGATCCAAGGCAAGTCACTATGTGAATTAGTAGTACAGCTTCAGTAGCAGCATGACTTAGGGGGTTTGGGCATTATCTCCCTGCTGCCTGCCCAGCAATCATGGAAGCCTCCTAAAAGGATCACAGAATCGCAGAATGGTCGAGGTTGAAAGGGACCAGAAGTCATTTGGTTCAACCCCCCTGCTCCAACAATTCCATTACTCAAATAAAATCTAAGGACCTATGGTTGTAATGTGTGTTAGAACATCACCTTTTGCTTTTGGAGGGAAGTCAGTTTTTTTGGGAAGAGATAGGTAGGAATTGTTGACTTTTAATCTGTGAAAGTACTTCTTGGGTTTAATTAATTTAAATAAAAACTCACTAACACAAACTCTACTTTTGGAAATTATTTTATGAGTAAGCAGCACTTGAGGAAGTTGAGAAACAATTATTCCGGGTTAAAAAAGAAAAAAGTTACTTCCATCAAAGCCTGAATAATGGGAACATCAAGACTAGAACAGGAGTAGATTTTGCCTTCACTCTAGTTAACTGAAGATGAGGGTTATAGAAAGGGAAATTGCACTGCTTTCTGAAAATTTCCTCTAAACTCCTCATTCCTAATCATCTTCATAAAAGTTAATGTTCCTATACCTGAATGTTAATTATTTCTCACCTCTTCTTTCCTGTTGATGAATGAAATAACTTATTAGATGTAGATCCACAGAACAGGATGCATGTTTGCTACCTTTACCTCTGCAGCATCCCCTCACCGAGATAGACAGACTTTTGGCAAGCAATTAAATACAACTCAGACAATTCAGAGCCACTCTGGATTAAGCTCACATTCATGTAGGCAAAGGTATTTTTTGGCCAGCTCAGAGTATTTTATACTGCAGTTACATTGCAGACCTCCCTCCCTTCATTGAAGAAAAGATTTTGCCCACCTGTAGCAAAGCAATGGGTATTTCCTGTCAGGCTGTGCTCTCTGAAAGGGTATGGGATCTTTTCCCAGAGATTCACAGAATCTGTTCATCCAGGTCACTTCACAGTGAAACTGTGCTGTTTCATATTTTACAGGTATTCCCTTTGTTTAAACTGTTGCCTATAATTTGATCATTTGTTCTTGCTCACATCAGGAAATCAGGTCTGAGCCAAATGAACTGCCGCATAGAATGGAATCCCTTCAAATAGATGCTGTACCAGAAGATACCAGCAATGGTCAAACAGGTAAGTCACTACTAGCACATAATTATTCTGTGTATTTGCCAAGGAGGATAAAGTTGTGTACCAAGCAAGTAATTTTACCATTAAGGGTTATTAAGAGACTCAATTATTCAGCACCTCAAAAAGAATTGTAATCACTGAGAAGATGTTATTTGCTCCCAGAAATCACACTTACAATTTCAATTTTTCCATCATCTACAGTTCAAACCCATCTTCTTTTACACTCTTCTGCTTTCCACTTCCATGCCAAAAATCTTGTTCAACATTAAGCTTTACAATGGTCACTTTGATAATTACTTTTCATACTTGATGTTTCTTCTCATCTTTTTAGTCATGCCAACTGCTTGGTTTGTAGGCTTTAATTTCATTAAGACTTTTCTTTTTCCTCCTCCCTCCTTTCTTATGAATGCTCTGAATATGACCAAGATACATAATTGTAAAGTATTCCTTTGTTTAGGACCTTGCTCTCTATCTAAGGAATCTGAGGAACACTAGTAGATAGCTTTTTCTCTCTTTTCTCTCATACTTTCATCAAATCTTGGATGAGTTGCATGTTTTGTGATTTTATAGAGCTGGCTCTCTAATATGTGATAATATATCTAATATTGATAGAGTTTTGTAGTAGTGTATCTGGAATTCTCTTACCAAAGTTTCTTAATGTCAAGGGACACAGGATCTTATTTGCAACACTGATTTACACGAAATAATAAAAAATCCAGTAGAAATAAAATTCTGCCAAGTTATCTAAGACATGATTAAATTAATAATGTTAAACTATAGCATGCAACTAAAAATCTTCCCCAAAGCTAGGTTTTCTACAACTGGGCTGTTCTGTTTCCTCAGTAGAACTGATGGACTTAGGGCAGCCCCACTGCTCTATCTCTAAGTGAGTGTAGTTACATTTCCTGAGCAGAAGGAATTGTGTATGACTGCTGCAGATTGCAGATGCTCTCATGTTGTAAGTACAAAAGACTGTTGTGAATCTCCACTGCAAAAAGATGCCATCTTTCCAGCCTGTCAGTCAAAGGCAGGGGTTTTTCTCTAGTCAATGGGCATCACTCAGACAGTGATAGTGAAAGGCATCCCACAGGATCTGTTCATACATCTCAAGCTTGCTCTGGAGAACAGATGCCATATAGTTTATGCTAATACAGAATTGCTAAGAACTGTCACTTTGGGTGGGGTTATTTCTGTATTAATCATTCCTCCCACTCCCTCTCGACCAGTGGCAGCCAAACAAGCAGAGCAAGTCTGACTGAAGGTGTACTAATATACAGCCATCCAAAGGAACTTGTTTTGGTCCTGCCTAATATGGCCTGAAATAATGTAATTTGGGGGAAAAAAAGTTCACTGGCATTATCTGAGCTAATAGAAGCACATACATACACTTTATTCCAGTTTTTCAGTGCTCTGTAAGTAAGTGTCCCTTACTTCAAGCAATGTATGATATTTTCTAGTAAAGTGTGGAGTTTTCAGAACTTTAAGAAAGCATCTGTAGTCCTGCCCTTAAAAATATAAGTACAAGTAGTAACAAACAGATTTTTGTGTTTCTTATTTAGTCTTGGAATGCTACAGCATCAGACAGACTCCATCTAGTTCAATTCTGAAGTAGAGCTTCCTTTGATACTGAGAATTGGTTTGAAAGATGTAGATGACAAAGACTATTTTATCTGGTAGACATTACTTGCAAAAATATATTCTTTGGGGCCAGAGTATTCATCATTAAACACCCATTAAATAATTTTTAAGTAAGATTTTAATGACAAAATATTTGTGCAGTATGAAATTACACCTGTTATTATAGTGGCATTATTTTCCATCCTGTTACACTTCAGTTTTGCACTGATCAAACTCCAGTTAAGAGGAGACACACCAGGAAATCAGACCCTTCAAATGCCTACAGGAATGTGTTTCAATGGTTGAAAACGTGATATCAATATAAGCAGAGTATGCAGTGAATTGTCACACTCCTCAAGATAGTGAGATTTTAACACTGATAGCTAAAGCAAACCTGTACTTCCTAGATAAAAATCTGTTCTACTTGTCAGTAAAAGCTGTGTTTTATTTTATAGAATGTCTTAAGCTGGAAGTAATGTTTTATTGAAACCTTTTAGATAACGCAATAATAATAAAGTAGGTTAATAGATTTTAGTATCATTGCAACAAGTTAAATACTTGCAGTTTTCAAGTATTTTCAAACATTTAATGTTCTTCCCTTTCAGATCAGCCTCATTCTCTACACAGCTCCCAAGGTCCCATGATCAGCGATGTTAACGAAGCCCTGTTTGCTGCCTCCCCTAAGAACCAGCCCATTGAGAGCTGTGAGACCTCATTTGCATCTCCTGATCACCTGGAAAGAAAACTTCAGCATGAATACAACTACCACGCGTTTGGGAGCCGGATGGATAAAGCAGTTCCACCTGGAGCCTATAGCCCTGAGATGCTAGAGGGGGAAAGAAGACGGAGAGTTTCCTGCGATCCCTTTGCAAAGCCATCTCCTGCTTCTCAACCAAGTGAACTGTATCCAAGAGCTGAAAAACCAGGATCAAACACTAATCCATATTTCTGGCCACAGCCAGCTGCAACAACACCAAAATGGGGGAATGTAGATGTTTTTTATGGGCCCAATCCCAACAGTTTTCCAACAGGAAATGCAGTGGCTGCCTATGGATTCTATTCATCCACCAGTAACTTTAGCCTAAGTAAACCTCCTGTGCCGGAATCTGGACAAAACCAGCAGTCACCGACCAATGCAAACTGGTATTCAAAAAATTCAGACACAGATACAGGTGAGATTCCTCCTTCTCCAATACCTGTGTTTCTGAAAACACACTTTTCCTCTATTCAGTGAAGTGGTCAGGAGAGTTTTGTAGCTCATGGGACAACCTGCTTAATTGCAGGCTGATCTGTAATATAGCAGGGGTGAATTTATTTCATATAGTTCTCTTTGTTTACTCAAAACACTCTAGCTTTGACTTCATTATGCTGCTTTCACTGATGTCAGGCTGCCAGTTTCAAATGAACCATTTCTAAAGCATCAGTGTAACAGAAGAGCATGAGACTCAACACCTGACTCTTCAGCTACCAGCCAAGGAAGAGCAGAGAGCAAGTACTGCTGAAGCAGCTCCCAAAACCAGGAGCTGCTACCAGTCATTCTAGGAAAGCTGAGGAGAACTTTGACTCTGAAAACCGTAACGTTCATACCACAGGTTCTGCTCATGCAGAAACGACACTTTTAGCATTTCACAAAATAGATGGGTATTTTTTAGCTTGACCTGCAGCAAGCTGAGAGACTCCTGAACCCTAGGGGGCCAGCAAGGAGCTAAGGCTTGTAACTGGTTTCTCCAGAGAGCTCTGTCTGGTGCTGAGGGAGAGCTTCTGTTGGTGTTTGATAAGCCATGGAGTAGAAAGGTATGGAGACAAAGAAGAAAGAGAATATTGGACATTAACAAAACACATAAATAAGTGGTAACTGGATACCTACAAGATATAACTTTGAGGAACTAGAGAGAACGTGAGATGGCTGCTCCTACTCTTGGATATTTTTAGCATGGTGTTATTTTCCAGGTCATCTCACAAGAAAATGAAGGATGCCTAGCTTTTTAGAAGCAGAATGCCACAAAGGTGTTATTCTGTTAAATTATTTATGCAGAGGCTGTGATTAGTTGTTTATGTGAGTTTATTTGCTGAAATGAATCCAGGGCTGTCATGTCAGACGGCAGGCATTAGAATTTTCAACATCACTAATAAAGGAAAACCTTCTGTTTGAAAGAATTAAAGTTATTATAGGAAGACTGTGTGAAATAGTGTAGCAGATACCAGACTGAGGTGCACAAGAGCTGCATTTCAGCTTCTCACTGTCTTGTTGGGTGACTGTAACCTATCTGCTCTTGCTGCCCCAGTATGAGTTGCAGAGCTCATCTGTGAGCATTTAAAAACTCACACTTAGGAGTTTGGAATTTGGCAGTTTGAATACTTCATACAAGGCAGCTCAGTCTGTAACTGCAGTGTGCTGTGATCCCACACTGCCAGATATTCCTACACCCACATGGAAGCCCATTGTCATCGCTGAGATCCAAGGATGGTTAAGGTTACTAGTAACTCAACAAAACCACAATATGATCATTGCTTAAACTAGAGTTATTCAAGGAGACACAATCCTACTAATTAAAAAAGCTTCTCATCTCTGTATTTAAGAGCACTGTATGCTCACGTTGCTACAAATATGGCAGTCATTGTTATGTATATCTACTTTTCTATTTACATAATGCTTTTGGCATTTCTTTGGTTTTTTCTCTTTCTACAGGTTACAGGGATTCCACTTCTTTCCCAAGGGGAACGTTTGCATACTATCCTAGCACACCCATAGTAAGCCCAGGTAAGTGCTGTGGCCTTCATCTGCCCTGGTAGCCAACGGGCTGTGCATTGCATCCTGACCAGTAAAGCAAAAAAATTCAGGAACTTGAAATAATTTCTGTTATTGCTTAATACCTCTACCCATAGCTGAAGGTTTCAGTATCAGTAGGTAAAACGAATTCCTGTCTCTAGCAGGACCTAAATACACCATTAAATCTGTATCTGATAAATCAATAACAACATATTCTTTTATGTAAGAACTTTAAATATATGAGAGCATTGCAAGATTTCCTGTACACCTAAACTAGTCACTTCCTTAGATTAAACCTCAAGTTGCTGTCACTCTGCCCAGCTCTGGAACCACACATTTGGGACACTTTGTCCTGTCTTGCTCTGAATTTTAATACAAATTTCTAGCTACAAGCTTCATGATGATCAGCCCTCATTGGGGCACAGGTCTCTACAGTTCTACTGGCTTGAGCCCCTAAAGTCATGTAATATCCTTCAGGAGTTATTAATATATGCTCCTTTCAAACTGTGTTGCTTGGGGCACTCTGAATTCTTTAATTAACCCTTTCAAAGGTTTGTCCAGTTTCTAAGTGGCCTACACTACAATGAAAACTTGAAAGAGCAGGTTTCTCTCTTCTTGACTCTGCACCCCTTAAATGATGACCCGAACCTGAGAAGCTGCAAAATGTAAAGGCTTGGAAAAGGAGATTTATAAGCACACTATTTTTTACTGTTAATACTGTAACATTGACAAAACATTTGTGTACATTTTCATATCTTATGCTAATTCATTTTGTTGCCAGATAAGAACATAGCAAACATGAGGTTTCTTTATATTTTTAACTACAAATATGATGTGTTTCCTGAGTCCTCTGGCTCTTAAAAAAAAAAATACAGGAATCATAATGTTATGAGTAAAAGTAATACAGTTATGAGACACGATAAAATGCATTCCTTTTTTGCAACTTCATCAATCTAATCATGCATACATATAATATTTCTGACTTGCCGTCTCAGGTTAGCATATATTAAGTGCACTTAGATTTTCATACAGAGCTATAGATTTTCACACTTCACTTCATTGCAATTGAGTGTGTAACAAGGATGTAACCATTATTTCAAGTGATTAAATACAGAGCTTGGTGTATCGCTTTAAGTATCTGTTCTTCAATTTTAGACCCAGGTTGTGAGATTCACCATTTAAGCTAGAGTTAGAATGTTCAGTGGATGATTACCCAAGCAGAGTTCAGAAAACACTGTCAAGAGAACAGAAAACTGACATCATCTAACACGAATAGTGACTTAGCTTCATGCTGTGTGTGGAAATCAGACAACACTAAACAGAAGATCAAATTGTGTGTTTTACTAATCATATCTTATGAGCAATGTGAAATGATTTGCTGTAGTCCCATAGAACTCAGAAGTCATAACTGTAAACCTTAACTTACATCTAAGTAAAGCTGAGAGGCAGAAGTGAGGCTTTAAGATTTAAACAATAAGAGCATTCAGGTCAAGGCTGACCTCCTGAAGCTGTTAGGCAGCAGAAAGCAAGACTGCTACTATGCATTCCCAAGGCACAGAGAACATTATTTACAGTCTGGTAACTACCAGCTTGGTTGTGGCACTCTGTCACAAAATAGACTGGGCTTTCACTAAAGTACATTTGTGTTACCCTGCTTAGTGAAAATACGCTCACAGCACCATTGGCAGTAAATGGCTATTTCTACATCAAGTGCAATGAATATCACTCCCCTTATTAGTGGAACTTCTTCCTCCTTATGTTACTTCTTGACATTTGAACCTTATGCTATTGTTTGTAAATTTGTGTTAAAGTTCCTTATACAGACGATTCAATCAAGTACCACATAAATAACAGCTCTGGAATTCAAATTGGATCCTATAATCACATGAAGATTGAAGAGCCGAGTCCACATACCAGCAATTCTTCTGTTGCTACGGACGAAATTTATAGATATTATGAAGAAAGGGGTATATTTGGTAAGAGAAATATCTCCTTAGTTTTCATGTATTCACCCCATATAATTCTGAGAACCATTTGGTTTGGACTGTATAAAACATTCAGACTGGTAGAAACAAGGCTAAGATTGGAGACCCTCACCTGATTTCAGTGGACCATGCAGATCATAGAGTCCAGTGCCTGACACGACACAGGGAAAACTAAAAGTTAAACCATATATTCAAGAGCCACAACAACTTCATTCAGATAGAAGTTGGACAATTTTGAAATGTAATTTATTTTCATTGGTCAATACTGGTTGAGCTATCCCTGTGTACTGCTAAGTAATACATGTGTCTCAGAATATAAAACATATACAACTCTTTAAAAACTCTAAAAAGGGGTTTTTCAATCTTACAGGTTTAAGTGACAACCTATGATAGCTTCAGATCAAAGAGCAAGTCCAGCAACTGACCCATGAATACATATGTTCTGTCTGGACATTTCTTGCCTGCCATCACTGGGTTATGCTGCCTCCATGAAATCCACTTCTGATTGCATCGCTAAGATTCCATCTCCAGATACTACCAATAAATAGTTGGGGGAGGACAGGAGAGAGGGAGTGACATGAGCAGAAGAACTGTTGAATGATGCAATTTTCTTACACTCTTCTTCTTTTTGCAGACAATACTACTGTCCTGACAGAAAAACATTTGAATCTAGTGAGAGAAAAGCTGGCTAAGAAGTGGAAGCACTGTGCTCGGAAACTGGGCTTCAGCGATCCTGAGATTGATGAAATTGATCATGACTATGAACGAGATGGACTAAAAGAAAAGGTTTACCAAATGTTGCTCAAATGGGAAATGAGGGAAGGCTCCAAAGGTGCTACAGTTGGAAAACTCGCCAAGGCCCTCTTTGGCTGCCAAAGACTGGATCTCCTTGGTAGTTTGATGCAAATCCAAGAAGAATAAGTTTACTGAGAACAGACTTTCTAGAGCTGTCCTTTTTGCACAGACTTTTTGGAACATATTTTTTTCACCAGTTCTCAGTGAATACCTCCACAATATTTGGTCTTCCAAAGGATAAAAAAAAAATAAGCATCTTCCTTCCAAATAGAATGATTGTCCAAAGATAACAACATAATTCAGGACAAATATCAATTCAAGGAGAATGTGTTGCACAAAAATTCTGCATTCTAATCTTGATACATGTTGGTAGTGTTCAGTTCCAAAGATTGACCCACTGCTTGAAAAGCTTGTATAGAAACCAAAATCAACCCTTATATTTTGCCACAAGTGCCAATACTTATGCCAGTATTTGACTGGTCTAAGTCAATAATACATTTCAAATATTTTTATAATTTTTATTAAATATAGATGTCTGGAATTATGCAGAACAGCTGCATAAGTAAAAGCAAAACCTATTTCTGGCTTTAAAAGTCTATAAGTGATATTTTATAGTTATAATGTTGCATTAGATTTTTACATTGTTTGGTAGAAAAGATTTTACAGGGTAAGAGTCTCATCTGCTTTATGAAATAATGAAAAAATAAGTTCAATCAGTATGCAATCCAAATTAAAATGTCAGGAATACAAGAGCTTTGAGAAGGGAAAGGTGCCTTATTATCTCTTGACTGAAGACCCATTCTCCTACTTGCTCTGGGGTGCTCAGTGTCACTACGTTCTGAATTGCTTAGGCTGCATTGATATTAGTAGGTTAAATGTGCCTGGAAATGTTACTGGATGCTGAGATTAAACTGGCATGCTGCAGCTTCCTGCCAGAATAGCAAATTCTTTAAATCTCAAAAATGTTGTGCGAAGACTATTTCACAGCACTCAGGTTGTTTCTGAGGAACACTGGAACAGCTCTGTAAGTATAGGTGATGGTATCCCAGTGCCTGGAAATGTTCCTTGTCACTCTGACTTCCTAATGTTGACATAATCTCAGTGTGCAATATCTATGAAAGAAGAATTATTGGAAGTTTTCTGACTGAAGAATTATGCAAAACTCTTCTTATGATGGACAACACCTCCTGTTCCATCAGATTTACAGATATTTCAAGCAGGCAATTGTTTTAAGCACTAGGTGTTCATTATTGCTCATAACTATTCATTTAAATTGTCAAAAAAAAGCTAATAACTCATGGAGTGCAGTTAGAATGGATTTCTGCTCCTTGATACACCACCCACCATTTCAGTGGAAGCAAAATGAAACTGTAATCAAAGCAAGCATCATCGTATTTGTCATCTTTAAACCTACTTTAAAATTTATTGTACTGCCTTGCAGTTTAAACTTAGCAACATGCTAAATCTTCTATAAACTCTTGAGTACAATAGAATGATGTCGTTTATCTGTCTAATATAATAAGCATACACTTTCCAGAAAAAGAAGAATTATTCTTTAAGCAGATAGAGAGACAGGGTTGGGGGTGTCTTCTCTATGTCAGTTCACAGAGCTAAAGCCAGCAACTACTGTGTTAGTTCATGAAACAGATCCCTGAACAGATCACAAAGTCCATTTATGTTGTGTTAACACTGGTTGCACTCTGTTGCTACATCAATTCCTGAGCCCTCATTGGTTTTTAAAGTCTTCCATATCTGCAGTCTTTATTTAAAAAAATATGCAATTTTTCAATCATAAGATCTTTGTCTTATTTGGTACAGAATAAATGATGATCGTTTAATGAACGTACATTAAATGTTTAATTTGCTCTTTATTAAAGCAAGTCTGGACCTTACTTTCTGAAACAACAGGAACAGAGATGTAGAACACAAACATGAAGCATTTTAGAACAAGACTTAGGGATGGGGCAATCCTAGATTTTTAATGCAGGACAAGGGAGATGAATTTTACCATTTTACCATGAATGATACTATTTTACCTTTGGTGCTTGTCAAGTCCAATTCTAGACTAGTGCTCATAGTGCATATGACATTGTAGACGGTACAGAACACAAACAACTGAACCTACCTAGAGACAAACTCCTTCAATACAGCCCTTGCAGAATTTAATCACAGAGAGGATTCAGCTTCCTGGGCAGAAGGGCCAAAGTACTACAAGTCCTTTAGCATTTTGTGAAAAACCACATAATAGGACACAATGCCTGGAAGCAGCAGCCAGGCATGTCAAATTAGAATACATATTTAGTAATAAGGATGATGAACTACTGGACTAAACCACCTAGGGAGTCTGAATCTTCTTATTATCTCTTAATTAAGACTGGTCTTGTTTCTTAAGATGGCTGTAATTGAAATCAAAGCTATGAGTCTCAATACAAGGTTAACTAGGTGAAATGTAAAAGCAAAGGGTGTACAAGAGGTCCAAGGAAAAGAGTTAGTGCTCTCCCTGACCTAAAAATTTACAGAAACATTAAGTATGGAAGAGACAGATAAGCTAATACTAACTTACTAGATTGCTCATTTCATCTAGCACCCCCATACCCCTCTCCCTCTGCTAAAAAAAAAAAAAAGGATGGAGCTGATTTTTGAAAAGCAGCCTTTCATGAGAAATCAAAAATGCAGGAAAATAATGGGGACAAGGATGAAAGAGATTGATGTATTATGGCATAGATCTGATACCTTTCACGGCAAAACAAAGAAGAGAAAGCACAGAAGAGTAATTTCACATCAAACTGGCAAGATATCATCCTCAAGGGCAGTGGCAGCAGTAATGCTACAGCCTTACAGAGATTTTTCATAAGATTGGTGAGGTGCAAGACAAGGAGGAAAAGGCTGTGGGTTGCAGCAGCAGACCTCCTTGTGCTCTCTCCTTGAAGAACAGGAGGTGAACTCATCCAGTTACACACAAGGACATTATGTTTTCCCATTTTAAGAGAATAAGTGCTTGGAGACTTCAGATCAAATACAACTTAAGTACAACCCCTGCCCAGTGGCTGCCCTCATCACACAGCAGCCAATCTGTGGTGAAACTCCTAAATGCAGAGAGGAGTGAGTCCATGTAATTCAGAGCAATTAATTTAATTTTTTTATTACACCCCCAGTATCAGTATACAGGCAGCTGGGGAAATTTTACTCCTTCCAAAATAGTTGCTAAATAATACCAATTAATAATGCTGAATTAAAAACTCAGGACATTGTTGCAAGTATTTGATATGTGACCTCTGAAATAAGCTGGCAACATACAGCTCCTCTTCCTCAGAGGCCAGTTTCCAAAGAGAGGCAACTCTCAACACTTGGCCTCTGACTGATCCAGCAGCTTTAAGAAAACTATGTCACTTTTCTGATAGATTTTTCAGCACTGTTTGATAACAAATGAAGACCATCTTTCAGCATGGAGGCACATAGGAAATTGAGTAAGAATCCCTAAGCCTCTGAAACATGCTCAGCCATGTACACAGTGAGAAGGAGCTACAGTGAAACAAAGTAGGCAGGATCATCCAGTACATGCAGGGACACATTAGAGCTAAAGAGCACTTGGGAGAGCTTTCTTCACTGGATCCTAGTGCCCTCCAGGCATTTTCTCCTACCCCTTCCTCATCGCAGCCCCCACAGGCTACAGAGAGTGCTCCTTGCAGCATGCTACGTTTCCCTTCTAGCATACCAATTAGCAATAGGAGTCAGCCGACCATTTGTTCCTCGACACACAAGAGCAGCCAGTGAAAGTGCAGCTCCTTAATGCAGCCTCTGGTAAAAAAAGCAACGGGGAAGGTAGGATCAGAACAGGCTCTAGGTTGTAGAGACTAGAAGTGATCTTTGTCCTGGAGGAAGTATTGCCTATGAGTGAAATAAAGGCAACCAGAGTTCTGACTAACGCTGGGTTTCCCCCCGCCTACAACTCTTAAGTAGGTCACTTCCTTTCTTTTTGGTACAGACACTGACTCCTGCCAGAATTAAGATGTGATCTGATAATAAGCACTGTAGCCTACAGAGCTCAGAGAGATGCTTGATAAGAGCTGCTTGAAACAAAAACCCCACACTAATTTCCTTAATAAACCAGTAATGCTGCTGGATTTTGAATGATGGGTTGCAACTCCTGTTGCACCTGCACTCCCCACACACACACTCTCTCATTAGCTGAGAGAACTAAACACAGCACTGGAAAGGATGTCTTGGTCACTGAATTCATCAAAATAGATTTGCACAGCCCCTTCCATAAACAAATCAAGAGCCATCTTCTAAATGTTACTCCTGCCTTCTTCAAGGGACAAGCTGTTTCTTCCTTCATACCAGAGTATTTGGAGGAATTTCACATCTCTGTGTCTAGAATGTCCTAAATATGGTCAGAAATTATACCAAGACTATGCTTGAGATAGAGATTATATTCAACTTTGAAATTACAAGAACATCTCCCACTGACGTGCCCAAGGGCAGGTGTGTCAGATTTATAATGCAGTTATTCGTGAACATACAAAAGATACGCAGACACTGCTTAAAGTGACAGACACAATCCTTTGCTAGCGTAAGAAAACTGCAGGCAAGCAAAGAAAATCATTACATATGTGTCTGTGTTCTAGATTCTTCATATGTCTGAAATGTTCTTTGAGCCAAGGTAATCTGTTCTGCTTATGACAAAGCATCATTTCCTTTGCGATGTAAGTCTGAGTGTTGCAGCTTGGCTAATATTGTAACTAAACAGGCCTCCTGCTACAAAACTGCATACTGCTACTCCCCACACTTCACAGCTTCAAAAGTCATGCCATATTCAGTCTTTCTTCTTTGGAAGGTCAATACCAAATCACAGAAATATCAGTATTTTCACATCTTTGTTCTTTGAATTTGGCAATTCCCCACTACCTAAATCTTACCACTTTGTGGAGCTGAAGCAACAAGATTTTTGTCCCAAGGTGAAAACATAACAATTAATATCCAAGAGGCACAAGAGCCCAAGCAACAAAACAGTCCCGAAATAGCAGGATATTTCACCTCATAGAAGCAGCTAAAATAAATGAGGCAGAAATAATCAGTCGATGTGTTCACAGACTCAGGAAGCAACACCTGCAACAGCACCTGGATCACTGGAGACCCCAACAAGTCAAAGACATGGCTGTAACGCAGCTGGAGCAGGGGCAGAGACTGACAGCACTGTGCTGAGCTGAAATCAGGCTCCAAGAGCCATGTGCCAGGGTGTGGGGGAGATCCCAGCTGAGGCTGATTGTGGCCATTAAAGCCTAATAGTGCCCCAACGGACCTGACAAATGAGTTCCTTCTTGAAAACTCTAGAGCTAAAAATCCATGCTAACGCTGATTATTCTGGTGTTTTGTATGGCATTGAAGCTCCTGATAGGAGAATCCCATGTGTGGGTGAAAATAATGCCTCTTGAGAACTGGAATTAGTCTTTCTGCCTGATGATCCAGCAGATCTCAAGGGATCCACTATGTCAATAACTGACTAGGTCTTTTCTGGATTTTCTACAACCTGCAGAAGCACAAAAATAGTAGATACATATTTTCTATCCAACCATGAGCCAGAAAACTCCTCCTTGCAATTTAATAGGCATATTGAAAATCTCACTGTTCTGCAGTTTTGTCCCTTACGAGAAGTTTTGGAAAACATTTCCCCTGGTGTTCAGTTCTAAAAGGAACAAATCCATGCAGCACCAACAGTGCAGCCTGGCTGCAGGGACTGTGATGATACATCAGAGGTGACAAAGTCCCACTGTGCAGCTGTGATGCCCTGCAGAGCATTACCTGGGTATGAGGGAAACACTGCCAGTAGTAGATGACCACAGGGAAGAGATGGTGCAACACCAAGGAGATCAAAAAATAACAGGGGCAGTTAAAAGGGAAATCTGTCCTCAGGGACACATCACCGGTAGAGCAGTGTTACCTCTTCTAAACATTGCCTTTTCCTTTTTTTCTTTTTCTTTTCATCTCTATGCAATGGCCAGAAACAGGTAGTTTCCAGTCTGAACCGTCAGAAGTAATCAGAAAAATAAAAATATTTTATGGGAGTGGTCGGGATAATCAGTGTTCCAGTTGTTCCCAACTCTCTCATGTATGTAAAAGCAAGCCAAAAAGCAAAAAGCTTTGAGCAGCTTGTGTCTGGGTTGCTCAAAGCTTTTTCCCTCCTTTCGGCCAGTAATTTATGAAAACATATTTGAGGAAATAGTTGAACTGAAATACTGTATTCTCCCAGGTGCCCATTATGTTCAAATCTGCTTTACTAAGAAGACTGGATGTTCTGGTGAACTGAGTAGGTTGAACATAATTTGAATCTGCGAGTTTACACTGTTTGTCCTCAGATCATCCACCACCTGCATTCAGCCTTGGCAGAGTCCTGCTTTCACAGCTGTACCTGGGGCCATTTCCCTGTGGGCCCAGACAGCAACTCTCCTTGAGTTGCTCCCATCACAATGCCAGTCATTCAACAAACACACAGAGAAAAGGGTCTTTTGCTAATGCCATTTCTGCCCAACTGCCACACTATTTTTCTCTCTTCAAGCCAAAGGAGTCAGGACACTGCCTGTGGAAGGGGTTGCATGGTCCAGGCACTTGGGAGAGGAATGGGCACTTTACAGACCTCCTATGCTCCAGAGCTGTGACTGCAGCTGGAGATGACACACGGTGCAACAGCCCTTTCTACAGAGAGACATCCCAATTTCTGTCACACTGACAATGCAGTTAACCCACCTGAAACTTTCCCAGATCTAGGTGGTACATAAATGTCCCCATCTCCCTTTTCTCTCATCTGGGAAGGGCATTTGGATTTGCCTTTCTACTTACCTCTTTCCCCATCCCTACACTCTATGACAAACACTTTCTACATCATCCTTCACCACACATTCTGAGAATTTGTAACGTTTCCTTCAGCCTTTGTAAATAGTTGATATGGAGGAAGAATAGATTGAAAGGCATTTTAACCAGCAGGAAATTGGATACAAGTTGGAGACCTTTCCCTCCAAAAGCTCACAGAGACACATGAGATAGGAGCCCCTTTTGATTCACAGAAAATACAGAATACAGGAAAAAAAAAAATCACACTTTTACAGCAGTAGACCAAGCTACTTCTTTGTCCTAAACACTGAATAGCCATCCATCTCCTCCAGTCATTTTCCACCAGAAAGAAACTTAAGACAGTGAGACTCACAACAAAGATGAGCCTCTGAGAGTAGCCTAAGAACCAAGGAAACTGCAGGTGCTCGTAAATGTCACCAGGCAAGAGCAAAGGCAGCTTGTCCTGATGAAGGATTGCTTGTAATTATCCATACTAAAGACCTTAATCTTAAATGGTTTGATCTGCTCAGGGGATAAACTGAACCAGTATGCTTACACAGTTGAGTTAATCTCTTTATGCACCGGGATTTGTTATGACTGTCATTTGTCTCTAAGACTTGTTAGTCCCATGCACACATATGGCAGCGGGGTGAGGAGGCTGACAACTGTTCACTCTCATGGCAGTCACTGAGCTTCTGCTGGGCTGGAATATGTAACACTGACTTGTCCTGAGGAAATTTTCTTCTCATCCGCATATAAGGCAGGAGACCTTTGACCATAGGTCTGTTCCAAGCTTTGTACCAGCTCTGCAGCTTTCTGCTATTTCCCTCACTACCTTCTCCACCATCACCTTGTTATAAGTAAATAAATATTTCCAGGGGCTAAAGATTAAGTGTTGTAAGTAAGTAATGTTTCTGAAAGTTATGTATTAAAGGTCAAGTAATGTTTCTGAAAGTTATGTATTAAAGATTGTAAGACAGTTACAAGGCAGTTAATGACTCTGTGAACACAGAGGGCGAAAAAGTGGTAACTGTTTAAAGAGGTGACATCACGAAAGCAGTGTCAGCTCTCTGACCCTGGATTGGTGGACGCAACGGACCAATCATTTGATGCCCTGGCAAAATGATTGGTCCAGGATGATCCTCGCTAAAGGCCAATCAGACTCCAGACAATGAGCCAATCGGAGAGAGGATCCTGAGCGCCTCAATCAAAAGAGAGCACGAGAGAATAAAAGGGACTTGGGGACTTTGCTGGGGGGTCTCCCGTGGAAGTTGGCATCCTAAGGAGCACTCAGTGTTTTTACACTGTTACTGTGTATTTTTCTCTGGCTTGTCGAGTGGTGCCTGGGATTATCTCGGGCTCCTGTCCTTGAGATGCCTTTTTTTTTGTTCCATCTGAGTCCCTGCCTCGTTTATTACAACCTTGGCTGGCTGTGACTCAGACTCATCCATTCTCCTCCATGCTTGGAAAACAGATGCCAAGGAACACAGTTGGACACCAAGGAAAGTAGTTGGTCTCCTTGGTGTTTTATGTGCAAATTGTGAGAAGATGCAGAGGAAAGCCAAGCCAAGTGCTGCGTTAAAAGCAGTCAGGCTGCTCCAGAGGTGGCCTGCCCTGATCAGTACAGGCACTTGCCAGGGCAAAGCCCTTGGCCTGATGCTCCCCACAAGCAGGCCCTACAACTAACATCGGTGAGGCAGAGTTAATGACTGCTGCCAAGGACCTGGGAATGCCTGGACTCTGAGACGCTGAAGGCACCACCACAGGGGAGGCTGCACTATCCAGAGCTGCCCTCACTGTCCCAGCTGCCCAGGGAACCGTTCTCCAGGCAGACCTGGAGGCACAGATGACCCCGTCCTCTGTGTTCTCACAGTCCATGAAGCTTCTGCATCACGAGCACTGCTGGAGGGGCAGTTCATGGCTTCAGCTCCCGTGTATCTTCCAGGCCTGGGATCTTGGCTCCCTGCAGACACCCGGGTGCTGCCGTGTCTCAGTCTGTCTCCGGCTCCTGGAGAGGAGGGAGGCGCTCACATTGCCCCGCTCCCCGCCACAGCAGACGGTGCAGCCAAGCACTTGAGCGACGCTGGGCGCTACTCACCCTTGGAGGCGGCTGGAGAGGGCAAAGCCCTCAACCCTCGCTTGTGCTCTCAAGCGGGGGCAGCACTACCCTTTCCAGGGCTCCACGGCGGGACCAGGAACCGGGAAAACGGCCCGGGAGGAGGGACCGACACACCCGCCGGGTGACCGATCAGCGCCGTGGGGGAGGCGGGGCCACAACCTTGAAGCCAAACCGTGCCCGTCCTGCCCTGATTGACAGCAGCGCTCACCAATCAGAGCGCGGACTGCGCACCGCCCCTCTCCCAGCGAATCCCGGAGATGGTTCCGCATCCCGCCCGGCGGGGGCAGGACACGGGAGAGGAGGCGGGTCGGCCTCGCCTCCCGCCCCGGTGGGGGCAGGACACGGGAGGAGAAGCGGGCTGCCCCCCCGTCTCCTTCCCTCTCCGCCGGGCCGCCCTCGCTGGGTGCAATGTTTTGCCGGAGCGCGGGCCGGACCCTCCGGTCTCTGGTGCTGCTGCAGTTGCAGCCGCCCGCCCGGGCAGCGCCGCTCATGGCCCGGGGACCGGCCGCCTGCTACGGGTAAAATCCACAGCCCCCTCCTTCTCCCTTTCCCCGGCTCCCTCCTCCCTTCCCGCGGCCTGGGGAAGGGGATATTTGTCGGACAGGTGGCGGAATGGACAAAGCGTGTTAGCACAAGGGGGTGTTGGATCGGGAGGGCGGAGGCGACAAAGTGGGGACTCAGGACAGCGCCTGAGGATCCTGCTCCTGCTTTCCCTGCGCTGCGAGGATCTGTACCAGGAAAGGCTCCGCAGCGCCGTCGGTCAGTGCCTGTCACCCACCCCCGCCCCGCAGGGCAGAGGTGCCGCTGACCGCCGGCCCCTCGGCCAGCGCTGCTGGGAAGGGACTCCCTGGATGTCGCCGAGGTCGCCAAGAGAACACATCTATCTAATCTATATCATACTGCTTATTCCGCAGATCCTATTGAGAAAAATTGACGTAATACCGGAATTTTTTTCCCCCTGCATAAATAAAAGAGTAGGTCGTATTGCAACACAGCTGGAACAGAGGTAGTTCTCAGATTAAGCTGCACTCCTACAGAGTACGAGGTGAAGCACAAGATCTGCCCACTCTGCATCTGTGCTGCCTTGGTAAACACAGGCAGTAGGTATCCAATGCTTCTCAAGGAGTTATACACCTTAACATTACTAATTCAAAATACCAGGGTGGGTTTTTTGTTTTGTTTTCCTAGGGTTTCCAGTTCTGTCAACCAATGGAAAAAACATTGTTTATGAAAACTTAGCAGAAGTGAAGTCATCCTGCTGACAAGCACACTGATGAAGTGATTTCAGGCTCACAGAAATTTGGTATTGGGAGGACCAAGTATGCCTTAGGTGTTTCCAGTTCAAATACAATTTCTCAGAGCATGAAAAACCCCAACTCATTTGTTGTTATTCCAAAATACGTTGTAAATACCCTCTGCGTGAAACTCCTGGAGTTCAGTGGACTTCACACCGAGGCATAATCCAAGAACGGAAAAGCATCACAGACTCAGCAAAATTCTCAAGCCTCTGAAGTTAATAATTAATCCTAAAAATACATAGAACCATGTGGAAAAAAAAATCTGGGTCAGGAAAGCAGAATATATAGTAACTGTCTATTAAACTGTACATTGCTAACCTGTTTTTAAAAAGGTAACAAGATGTTGATTATTTCTGTTTTGTTAGGAACTGAAAGGGGTTTTGGCAATTATTAATCATGAACAAAAACACACATCACATAATTCTTAAAATATAATAAGAGCAATGTGCTGATATACTGTGGTGAGAATTATAATAAAATACCTTTTGAAATTAATGACAAACCAAAAGATGGCATATGAAGAAAAAACCTTATGAAGAAAAAAAGTGAAAGTCAGTATTCAATAAGGGGGTAAGGCAGCCGTATGGGTGCTACATGCAACATTTGAATTGTGAGATATATAAACCACATCAAATGTGATATATGGACTTTGAGGAGGTTTAGTTACAGTCAAACTATCATTTGGATCACATTAGCATAGCAATTCAGCAAAACTCACTGAAGTTATAATTACACAATGAATTTGTTTGAGCTGTACTCTTGCCACAGATCTGCGTTTGTACTCCAATTCTCAAATTGGATCTGCACATAAGGAGCTGATACTATTCTGCACAGTCATAGCTTTTATTCAGGCATGTGGCATGATGGGTTACATAGACCCAAGATTTTATGTAAAATCAAAATTGCCTTTGTGTTGACGAGGTTCTGTGGTTTAACTGCCACTTATGTATTGGGAACCTGAGTTTGCAAGCTACTGTTAATTTTTCTTATGAAAAGGGTTTAAATTAGTGGGATTGTTTTTACCTGTAATCCACCACTTTATACATACTGTTAGTAGTTCAGACTTTATATATTGAAATTAAATTGTTAATGAATTGCCCAGTGCACATTGTGGAATAGAGATTGTTATTATATCTAAGACTAGAAACCAACATGTCTCTATGCACATGAAATTCACAGTGATTGAATTCATAGGGTGTGAATATTTAATCTAGGTAAAACTATGGTTAATCAATAGGTAACCAAATGGCAAGATTTTTTATCATATTAGCTTTAAATCTAATGAGTTAGGCTGTTAAAAAGATGTTTTGCAACCATTAGGGCACAAATTTTCCTGGGAGAACAGATGTAATGGTTTATATTGTTAAGAAGATACTTTGAATCTGTGCTACTTCTGCTTTCTCACTAGGGGTTTGTATCTGGATGTGGTTTCTCAGGTCACTTATTTGCATTTACACATATGTCTTGCTTTGTACTGAAGATTAGTGTAGGGGTGTAGGTGTTGGGGCTGAGGGATGGCCTGTGCAGTGGTTTCTGCAGTGATTTTTTAGTGGGTGGATTTATTGTTCATGTGGTATTTTCCAATTAAGCGTTATCTCCTGGTGAGATTATACTGACAGAAATATTATCACATTCTTCTTCTCTGCTCTCATCTCAGTGCAAAGTGGTTTTCACTGCAGGCCCTGTGGTTCATGAGGAACAGCGACAATAGATTGTGGTTTCTCTGGCAGGTGAAGAGGCTCAGTTTAGTAATGGCAAGGTGAACACCAGCCATTTTGAGAGTTATGCTGTGACACAATGAGGTTTCTCCTCTGTAATGTATTTATTTCAATGCTTCTGTAGCCATTTAAAGCTGCCTCTGTATTTTTCTGGTTGTGCTGTCAAGACTGTTTTTCCCTCCCAACCCTTCAGCCTAGCTATGAGTGCTACATCGTGGTCAGAACTGAATACTTCTCTGCTCCTGAGAAGCCTTTTTTAATTTTCTGTGCACCCATGAAAGGCAAGTGGCCCATTAAAATCTCACACTGCTGTCATTAATATCTAGGAAATATTATTATTCTGTATTCCCAGAGTAACCAGGTAGTAAAGAAAATTAACTGTCTGAATGTTTTACTATTTCTCTCCTCTTTCCCTATCCCTAGTACTTCAATAACATCTGCCAAAATCGAAGTGAATGGAGTCCACCTGCATTATCAGCAAACAGGAGAAGGAAGCCATGCAGTTCTTCTGCTTCCAGGAATGCTAGGTTTGGAGACTTTATCTTGTCTTTGTAGAGCAACCACCCCTTCGTCCATCTGGTCTCAAGCAAGAATGCACAAAACTATTTTGTAATGTATTCAGCACCTGATTATGGAGCATTGTCATTAAAAAAAAATGCTACACTTACAACAGAAGGGAAAATGCAGAGTTGTTGCCATCACTTAACAGTTTTTAGAAGATTTCATTTATCTTACTAGGCACCTTTTATACAAAATCTTGACTTACCTGGTGGTCACTTGCATTTTTAGATTTAACTGTGCAAAGGCAGTGTCCAGGACAGGTGGCAAATAGCTACACAAGGTGGAAAAGAGCAGAAGGGGGAAAAAAAATCAGGTCAGCTATATTTGTTGCACAGACTGAATTATGCATTCCTCTTTAGAAGCTGGATGGACTCCAATGGAATCAATAAACGTAAGATAACCCTTTTATTGTGAAAGAGTCACTGTTAATTTTTTTTTTCTTAAAGATGTATTTTCACATTTTGTTTATTCAGGGCAACATCATTAAGATTCTCAGTGGTTTTTTGAGATGGACCACAGGTTCTGCTAGCTAAGTGGTGTCTGTCCATCTAAGCCACTGTTTTTGATAACAACCTTTTAAAATTACCACACCCTATTTTTTCTGGGTTCTTGCAGTTCTAAAGGATCCATCAGAGTTACCAACAGTTCATGGCAGGCTGTCAGTAGGACTGTTACTGTGCAAGGAGTTGGGTGAATGCTTAATTAAATTGCTGGATAAGATGATAAAATGTCAAGAATGGAAGAGCAGGAAACATTTGTTCTTCTTGGCAACAGCATTTTCAAGTCTTCACAAAGTGGTCCTTTCTTTCAAGGAATTCTCAAGGGGAGGGTGGAAAAAAAATTAATGCTATTCATCCTTAAAGTAGTCATATGTTTCAACCCATTGATCTTAAACAGATTTTAAAGTAGCAATCCTGTTGCCAGTGCAAACTCTTTAAACAGAAATAACGTATGTCTTCAGTTGTGAACAATATTAGTATTGTTGATGAATATTTATTATTACTGGTTTTGTGCATACATTGCTATCATTATAGCAGGCTATATAAAGCCTCTTTTATAACTTGGACCTGTTGGTGGTATCTAAGGACAGATTTTTACAATCTGTAAACAGAAAAAAACCCTCTTAAATGACTTCAAATGGCGTTTTTAATACAGCAATGGATAGCAAATTTTATATTTCAGCACATTAAATTTGAACAATTTTAAACCAAATATCATTTGATACTGTTACCACATGACCACTACACAAATAAGATATAAAGTGCAGTCTTACCTTCATGCTAGGTTACCTTCATTCATAGATAGCTTAGTTCAATAGATGGGAGTACTTCATTGTTCAATCCTTTGAAGGTCTGAGTCATAAATAATAGAAATGGTTCTGCATCAGAAAAAATGGCTGTATTTGGCTTATTTTTACATACCAGAAGAATAAAACTATACAATTTTATGCTTGTGTGTCACCACAGTCTCCTCAGACAACATAGTATTTAAAGGTCAGCTTTAAGCACCAATATTCTCATAGAGGTGCTTTATCAGATAATAACTGTCTGGCACAGTGCTTTTCACTTACACATTCGTAGCAAAATATTCCTGCCCTCTCTGCATTGCCCAGGTAAACAGCAATGAGCATGTTAGTTCTTTAAATGTGTCAAAGATAAATCCCTACTCAGGTAACTCAGTTCAAGATACTGTGTTTAATCCTATGTGAGAGCACTGTTCTTGATAACCTTTCATGCCTACCAGAAATGGTTTGCTCTGAACATACTGCACATGCTTCTAAAGGTTTTAGTTGTAGCACTTCCTGTCTAAGAGTTGCAATGGATAGTTACAATTAAAGAGTACTTTACTTGTTGGATAATCTCTTATTTGGAATGAAGTTACAAGTTTTTCCCATTTTCCCTTTAGAGTATGTATACTATGTGTGCAGTATGGTGGTTAATAAAATTGAAAAATTGTAATGTTTCAGGGAGTGGTCAAACTGATTTTGGGCCGCAGCTTAAGTCGATGAATAAGCAACTTTTCACAGTTGTTGCTTGGGATCCTCGGGGATATGGAAAGTCCATTCCTCCATCTCGAGACTTTCCTCCAGACTTCTTTGAGAGGGATGCAAAAGATGCTGTGGATCTTATGCAGGTAAATCTATTATGAGATTTTAATATTTCTTTTTGTTTGTTTGTTTGTTTTGAAAGCTGTTTCCCTTAAATTTTGAGAAGGAGGAGGGTTGTTTCCAGCAGACAACAGATTATGGAAACACCATACAAATTAAAGCTTAAAAGTGAGCATTTGCACACTATTCCAGAAAATATTTTCTTCTTCCACCTATTTGCAAGATGCATAGACATTCAGCAGTGGAATTAATATAAAGCAATATGCTTTTATTCTAAGACCCAGCCCTAAGAGTTTTGCAGCCAAGAACCATATAAGTTTAGTTAAATATGTGTATAAGAAACAAAGTCTGTGCAAAGTAATTTAATTGAAGGGATTGCCATACTGAAGGGCTCTTAGAAAATTTTCTATCAAATAGAATCTTGGCATTTTGCCTTGAGCAGCCCATTTTAAGAAACATTTGATTCTAAAAATTAACTTGATGCTTTGCATTTTACAGCATATTACTCAGGCAGTTTTTGTGGGAAATCAAAGTCTTCCTGTGACCATACCAAATCTTACTAATTAATACAGCTATTGTGGTTATAAAGAATATGGCCTAAAGCTGTTATTATTTCTCCTTCTTGCAGAATTTTTTATTCAAATCTGTGTTTCTGTGTTCCTCTTTTATTCTGTCCTAGAACTGGTGACACTATTTTCTGGTTTAGCTTTAACTAATATTCTGGCTTTTTTATATTAAGATACACAGTCTCTTTGGTCATGTTAAGAAAGTTGGCAGAGCATGAAAATTCAAAAAATGAGGCAAGATTCAGACAGTCGGTCCAACTGTATTTCTGTAATGAATAATAACCTTGCTGAAAACCCATCTGAAGCTGGAAATGTGGTCTTCCAGGTGTATTCTGTGTAGTGAAACAAAGTAAGTCTGGCAGCAGAATCAGGATTAAGACACACATTTGCCCTCTAACCATAAAAGCTATCTCTCTGAACTGTAAATCTTCAATTTCTTTGCTACACTAGCAAAGAAAATAAATATTCTGTCATTAATAGGTGACAAACTTGCAGTCTAAATGGTTGTAACCCCCTTTGTTGTCTCTGTTCAAATATCAAAAAAAGCAAAATAATAAACAGAGCTTTCCCCAAAGGTAATATAACCACGTAGCTTCCAGCCAAACAGGACAGCAGCCTCTAGAGCTGCCAAAGCAAATGAAGCATAGCATCCTGTGTTTTTTGAAGATGTTTCTCAATATAAGCATATAATAACAACTTACTAAAATGTTACCAAGTGTGGGTGACTTGCTTCTATTTTAGGATATTATAAAGGATAGCACAAATCCCCATGAATCATTCCAACTATGATTTCCAGAATATAATGTTTTATATATATCATCCAGCCTACAATCAGCCAAAAAACACATCCATATGGGTGAGCCTTCAGAACCTTTGTTCTAGTCTCCTTCAGATTCTGGTGTCTCTGCTGGAGCTGTGAGTGATGCAAGGTTTCTGTGAAATAAGAAAAGCTGAAATTCTGCAGAGTATTTACCACCTGTATGCAGAAGACACTCTTCTGTGTCCCCATTTGTGTTCTGTAAAGGAGTTTGCTTCAAATAAAAGGAGTATAATGCACCTAAGTCCACTTTTCTGCCTTTCACCCCAATGTCTGATGTTAACAAAGTCAATAGCATTAAAACAATCATTAGGGAAATTATTAGTGTTGATAATTAAGAAGTTCTTACTCTTCAGAGAGACTGTCCTAACAAAAGGATGGACTTGGGCTACTCTATGTTTTTGTAGATCAGCTGTAACTTTTGCTTGTGCTGCACTCCCTGTGATGCAGTGAAAACACACATGCAGTGCAGAGTGATGTTGTCTCGCAGCTCACTGTTGTATGTAGTCTTTGCATTGCATTTCACATAGGCCTGGATGGAAGAGGTGACTTCAAAAGAAATTTTGTTTGCTCACTGAGTAAAGGCAGCACAAAATCACCCACAAAACTGTGCTGTGCAACCAGCTTTCAGGTTATTGCCTGGGTTAGGTTAGTGACCTGTACTGTAAGTAGTTAAAAATTAAAGCAAGCAAACATGCACACCTTATCCTGCACATCTGTTACATCACATTGTTTTTCTGAAGGCGGCAAAGGATAAAATAAATTCCTCCTGCTGGAAAGGCATCCTGAGATACACCAAAGATAAAGATAAAGGCTAGTAAACATGAGAAATACTGGAGGCAAATAGATCTCAAAGAACCTGGCATGAAGATCAAAAAAATTTAATCAGTTATTCAATCCATCGGCCAACTTTGAGTTCCATCATTTGCTACTGGCAGTAGGGCAACAGTAGCAACATCAAAAACATAACCTTTACAAGCACTGCTGCCAACCCCCAAAATCTGCCAAGATACCAGGAACCCTTCAGCAGCACAGTAGTGAAAGTTGAACACGGATTACCTACGTCTTCATCAGACCAGGGCCAACTTCTGATCAGCTGAAAAAATTCTAAGTTCTCTTTTCTTGCTATCAGCTCTTACTTTATATGTCCCTTTCTTTCCTTTACCTTATTTCTTTTCTGTTTAGTAATTATAGCTTTGCAGTATGAAATCTAAAATTTGTCAAAACTACAGTGAGCAGAATACCGAGGATGAAGCCAAAAACAGAAGAGCCTTATGGGAGCAGAAGTCTGCTAAATATCTGCTAATATAGTTGACTAGTAAAGTTGTGCCTCACTTGAGCATCAAGTTTACAAGCAAAGCAGAAACTTCTTTTTCTCCTTCAGTAGTTGTTTCTCTCATTGCTGGCATTTTTGCTTTCTTCTGTCACAACAAGGCAGGCCTGGACTTCCGACCACCAAGCACCAAAGCAACTCATTCAACTGACTTGCTCTTTTTCCTCCAAAAGTACAATATCCTCCTTAAATTCATCTAAAAGGCTGTAATTTCTGCAGAACAAAAGCCAAAAACACTGAAATATACTTTCTTGTGAATGAGTTCACAAACCACCGTTCCTATACACAAAACTTCAAGCATTGCTTAACCATTGAATATTGTCCCTCTACAACCTTCAGATGTATTTTCTCATAGTGCCTTTACCTTCACCACTCTTTCCCCTCTGAACATAACACATACAAAATCTTCTCTCCTGTGACTGCCAGTACTCCCTACCACATACTGTGATTTATGAGGAAACGAGTTTCAAATTCTAGTAGAAAGCATTATTGTAGAATCACAGAACATGCTGAGTTGGAAGGGACCCATCAGGATCATTGAGCCCACCTCCTGGCCCTGTACAGAACACCCCAAGAGTCACACCACATGCCTGAGAGCATTGTCCAGACATTTCTTGTACTCAGTCAGAGTTGTTGCTCTGACCATTGCCCTGTGGATCCTGTTCCGGTCCCCAGCCACCCTCTGAGTGAAAAACCTTTCCCTGATATCCAATCTAAACCTCCCCCAACTAAGCTTCATGCCATTCCCTTAGGTCTTGTCACTGGTCAGAATGAATTAAGGTCTTGGTTGTCATATTCTTTGCCCTAAGCTTTCCTGTTGAAGAAGGAGGAATTTAGTTATTAATGTTTTGAATCGCAACTGACCATGAAGTGACATTTAAAGCATACACTTACAGGCTTCAGAAAATGTGAGTTAGCAACTAAAATTTGATACAATCCTTCAAAAATACTTTAAGCCTTTTTTGGTTATTACAGAGCAGATTTTGTTTTTTAGCTCAGCTAGCATCAGTAAGCCAGATCACTGGCTTCCATTTTTCAAGTCTTAGCTTTTCTTTTTCTTAAGTTTAGTTTACTCTTGGATTGCTTACCACCCACACTGTGATAGTCTTCCCTAGCTTCATACCAGGGAAATCCATGGATTCTTCATATCATCAGGCTCTCTGAAAAGGTCTTTACTCTCCATTTTAAATCAACTTTTCTTTTTTTGGAGGGCTTTTTAAAACGCCTCAAGAATTTAATAGGACTACTGCCTGTTTTGTTAAAGAGTTATAGAAAATTGAAATGGCAAGTGTAATTTCTTGTTTTCTTGAATATTTGACTTTTTTAGCATTTTTATGTATGGCAAGAAAATTATATTTTCTAATTATAAAAGCTAACTTATAGTTCAACCATGTAGTGTTGTGCCTAAAGTTAATTTTCAAGAAATATTTGACATTTGGCTGTAAAGCCAGCTGATGATTTGCGTATAACTTTCTTGTATGAATCAAGGCACTAAAGTTTAAGAAGTTCTCCTTGCTGGGGTGGAGTGATGGTGGAATTACAGCACTCATTGCTGCTGCGAGGTACCCAAATCTTATCCACAAGTTGGTTGTCTGGGGAGCAAATGCCAGCGTTACTCAAGAGGATGTGAGAATTTACAATGGTATGTATGAACTGCATGTCGTATTCTAAATGAATTATTTTCATTTCTGCTTGACCCAAGAATCTTAGCCATGTAGCAGCTAAGTGGAGACAGAGCTGAGGACACAACAAACCTAACGAGACAGGACACAAAATTCACTACATTTGCTAGGTGTAGGGATAGATTAAAGTTATAGTGATAAACTCTTTAACAATTACTCTAGGGCTAGTAAAACAGATTTCTTAACAAGCCCTTACCAACCTACCCTGATGAAAAGCAGAAATTACAATAGCTTATCAGTAGTTTTCAGAAAGTCAAATATTTGTTGTTATAACAAATTCATAAAAATAAATCCCAAATAATACTATCAAACACCAGGTTTGATTTCTTGTCTCACATCTTGCACAACGTTTTTAAACCAGGTCCACAGGTAATCACTGGGCTAGCTCATTACAGCTTTTGCCTCTAGGGCCTATGTAATACAGACAGTAAGAAAACAAGTTCATAACTTACCTTTGAAGTTCAGGAAGCAAATGAATCATTCAGTTAAATGTCCCAAGGTGTCTTTACCGTTTGCATTCCTTCAGAGTTAATTATTATCATTAGAAAACCTTTGCAAAGCAAAGAAACATGGGATTTCTGATCCTTATTCCACTCATGTGAAATAGAATCTGAGGTCTTTCTCACTATAAAGAAAAATAGGAAGAAATGGCCGGTGAAGTCCTAAAGGAGCCATATTTCCTTTTGAACATAGAAATGAAAAGAGTTAACCATGACAGCTCTCAACAAATGTAACCCAGTATAGTTTCATTTTAGTGACTGGAGTTTGATTTATACCAACTGTGAAATCTCTCTGGCTTCAGCAAAATTACAAGATATAATATATTATATATTGCACATCTGTATTTACCTCACCTATACTAAAACTAAAAGTGGTTGTAGTAACATCTATTTTTAGTTCAGAAAGCAAAATGCTTTTTAGCTCTGTAAAATGCTTTATTTCTTTACATGCTTTTATACTTAGGAAATTTTTTGTTGTATGACTATGAAATGCACATCTCCTCCCTGCACAACAGACTAAAATGTAAAAGAAAAAATTTTTAATAAAACAAAACAACAACAAGAAATAAGTCCTATTTACATGGAGCACCCACTGCAATGTTGGCCTTTGCCCGTTGTGGATTGTTGCTTTCAACATCTCTCCCTGGCTGATAGAGCTCAGGGAGTATCAGCACAAGTTTTCTACAACTGGCTCATCAGTGCATCTTAGCAGCAGTGGAGGGTTTGGCAGGAGAGAAAGGTGTTGATTTGGTGTCTATGTCCTTTCAACATTGGCTTCTCCCTTCTCTTTTTAAATTAATGCCAGCCACAAAGATAAAACAGTGGGTTCTATGTGGGATACAGTTGTTCAGTAGCACCTAGCCTGGCGTAAGCAGACTCATTTCCAATCAGATGCTGTTCTAAAGTACTTTCAGTCACTGCTACCTTTGTCATTTGGCTTGACAGGTTTTCTTTGTTAACTAACACCTCACTTCTTTCTTCCCTTAATTCCCTTTTGAAACCAATTAAAACCTTTGCTAGTGGCATGTATTGCAGTTTGATCATTCAGTACTGTCCTGTTCTCTGCTGTGCCAACTTTGTTTCAGACTTTGGCAGTACAAAGCTGTATAGCTGAAATACAGTTTAGTGAAAATAACTCTTTTGAACACCTAGTTTGTGAGCAGTACTGAAAATTTTAGAGGGAAAAAAATAGAAAAATCTGATAAATAAATAACTAAAATGTCAGATTATTTGTACAGTTTTAGCCAGCCTGGCATGAGTCACAGATCTCTATTGAGTCACTTGTTTTTGTGTAAAACTATGGCAAATGTACCATGATATCAGCCTGCTGGAATGTCTTAGTAAGAGCTTCCTTCCTCTGAGAGCTGGTAGGAGCCATGGAAGAACTTCCATCCATGAGTCGATGCAGAAGGCTAAGGAATATAAAAAAGATCAGCCAGGTCTAGCACACTGGTACAAAACAGTCCCATTTTTATGCACAAGGTAGCCCTTCAACTTGTCTTGTAAAAGCTTTCCAGAAGCAGCCATCAGAAGTTTCAAAGGACTGAATCCTTTGAATATTATGGTTTTTCTGTTTTCCTTGTGACCATAATAACAAAATGTTCCTCTGCAACTCAGAAGACCACAGCAGACGTAGCAGTTTCAGTTCTGAGATACGTATTTGCAGTCTGATTTGAAAACTTCCCCATATTAGGTGTGGTTTGTAACTTTTTGCTGGAAAGGACATAACATATTTCAATGTTATTTTATGTAGGCATTCGAGATGTTTCAAAATGGAGTGAAAAGGTCAAGAAACCACTGGAAGAGCTGTATGGACATAAGTACTTTGCAGAAACCTGTGAGGCTTGGGTGGATGGAATATCTCGCTTTGCTGAAAATTCAGATGGTAAGACTTTCACAATGTTGAACTGAGGCAATTAGAATAACAGGCAGTTCTGGATAAAAAAAAAATCTAACAGTACTTCTAGCAGTCAGTAAAGGAAGGATTCTGCATATGCCATTAAAAGCTGGGTCTGACTCACACTCTGGAATAACATAATTACTCTGTAGATGGCTCACAGAGCCAGAAAGGTATGGGAGGAAAACATTTATGGAAAACATTAGCTGATGAGGCTCTCCTCTTGTTCCACCACAAAACTGCATTATTAAGTAATTGCTTTTGTGCAGACTAAACAGAAGGATTCTGCTCAGGCAGAATCTTTCTCTCCTCTTCTGTCTCTGTGTCAAAGGATTATCTCTTGGTGACATAGTTAAGATGTAACAGAAGTAAGGCATGCTCTTTCCACTTTTTGCAAAAGAGAACTCTTTCAAACCTTGTGGCATGTGAAAGGGCAAAGTTCTTAAAAAGGAAGGGACTTCAGATTTTGAGAACTCAGGATTAAAAAGCACACTTTAAAAACACTATTGAAGCAGCTCAGGTGTTTAAAAATAAAACAAAAAAATGTTAAACTAGACAATATAATTATTTATCCCTGAAGGTTTCTGCAATTACTCTACATAGACCTTTTCAGCCAAGGATATTATGAGTAGTAATCTGCAGTTCTATTTTGATTCAGAGGGAATTTGCTTTTAATTTGCCTAAAGGAGTAATACATAATGTATTAAAAAACATTAACTCTTATACACATTTTCCTGTAGCTCTCATAATGAAAGATTAACAATTAACAGGCAGCAAGTACTACAAAGAAAATGTTCCTTCATGTCATATTTTTTCCATAAATTTTATATAGGATCAACACAGGACTAGGATTTCTTCCAGTAAAATGATGTAACAAATTAGGTTCCAATTTTATTTTAGCCTTTCTGGAATCTCCTTAAAACTGGTTTTTTTTTCTGAAGTGCAAAGCCCAGGCTGGTGAATCTGTGTCTGTGACATCCCTTCACTGCCTGCACATGCCTCAGACACCAAGATAAAGTGATTGTGAAAAAGAAGCCACCAAGAAACATGTAACGAGGAGCTGAATTACCTGGGTGCTGAAACTGGGTCAGATATTGGGAGAAGCTAATGTTTGCTGCAAGAGATGAGCAGCTATCAGACTGCAGGTTTTTGTCCAGGAGAAAGCCACTTTTCCAACTTAGATTACAAACAGGCCACCTTGCAATTAAAGTTAAGACACTGCAACAAAGGCACAGATACAGCAGATACAAGAAAAGGTGTTAATGAAACCCATTGGAGATAAAAGGAGGACAGCAAAGCTAGTGTTGGCTCAGCAAAACTCAAGCTCTTTTTTAAACTAGACTATTTTTCCCTGAATGAGACAGCTTTTATTGTGAAATACCATAAGAAATGAACTTTTAGAAGGAGCCAACACTTAATGAAACTGAGTAAGGTGCATAAAGTCGCAACATCCAAGATTCTTCTTGCTGTTCCATGCTTTTAGAGAAAATACAATTTAGTGGTTATAGTACAAAACAGTTTTAGGACTGAAAACTAGGAAATAATAGTTTGACTGCCGACTATGTTCCTAGATAAATAACCTAAATTTACTTGGTGCTTGTTCTGAAAAACAGTCAACATTTCTGCAGGTGTTAGAGGACTGTGGGTAAAATGTTCTAAATGAAAATATTTAACCAGTAGAACTGCAAACAAAGGCTGCATAAATAACCAAACAACTGGAAAAGCTGTGAAACAGCCTCTGACTTTAGAGCTAAGGAAAGTGTACATGTATGTATGAGCATTAATCTTACAGCTGTTGGTAGCTGCAAGGTGACAACTACAAATAGACAAAATTATCTCAAAGAAAAATGGAACACAAAGCCCATCAATGATGTTTTGCCCAAAGATTCCCTTGCAAGAATGTGGGAAGTTAGGCAATGAGTTTGGAAACTGGGTTACTAAGGAACGAGGGAAAAAAAGGGGAGAAAATTCAGTAAAGTCTTTAAGCAAAACTATTAAAATTACTTCTAATGAGATTAATGACTAGTAAGCGTAAAATTATGAATGGGCAGGGAAAATAACCTTTGAATAGCTTTAGTACAATTCAAATCAAATGGTCATGCATTTTTACTGGGTTTGCATGGCCAGGTTTTGCTACCTGGGGTGTTGCAGGGTGCTTAGAATCTTCCTCCATGTCCAGCAGAGCCAATGGCTGCTCCAACATGGACATGCCACATGCCAAGGCCAAGCCAATCAGTGATGGCAGTAATACCTCTGTGAAAACATATTTAAGAAGGAAAAAAAAGTTATTGCACAGATGTTACTGCAGCCAGAGAGGAGCAGAGTGAGAATATGAGAGGAACAACTATGCAGCCACCAAGGTCAGTGAAGAAGGAGAGGCAGGAGGTGCTCCAAATGCTTGAGCTGAGATTTCCCTGCAGCCCATGGTGCAGGCCCTGGTGAGGCAGCTGTGCCCCTGCAGCCCATGGAGGCCCACAGGGATGCAGAGATCCACCTGCAGCTCTTGGAGGAGCCCATGCCAGAGCAGGTAGGCCCAAGAGAGGGCTCTGTACCTGTGGGAAATCCATGCTGGAGCAGGCTCCTGCTAGGACCTGCAGACCCATGGAGACAGGAACCCACACTGGAGCAGGTTTCCTGGTAGGACTTGTGACCCAGTGGGGGGCCCATGTTGGAGCAGGCTGTGCCTGAAGGACTGCTCCCCGTGGAAAGATGACACACCTTGCAGCAGTTTGTGGGGAACCATTGCTTGTGGGATGGATTCATGTTGAAGAAGTTAATGGAGAACTGTTTCCTGTGGGAGGAACCCACCACTGGAGCAGTGGAAGGACTCCCTGAGCAGCAGCAGGAACAACCTGTGATGAACTGACCACAACCCCCACTTCCCATCTCCCTGCACCACAGAGGGACAGGAGGTAGAACCCAGGAAGAAGCTTCCAAGATTTATTTTACTTCTCATTATCCTGCTCTGATTTTGTTAGTAATAAATTCAGTTAATATCCCTGAGCTGAGTCTATTTTGCCTATGATGTGATTCACTGAGTGCTCCCTCCTGGTCCTTGTCTCAACTCAGGAACCTTTAATTCTGTTTTCTCTCCCCTGTCCACTTGTGGAGGGCAGTGATGGAGAGGCTTAGGTAGGAGCCTGGCATCCAGCCAGGCTCAATCCATTAGAACATTGCAGACAGCAAAGGGCCTGGGAGGTGCAACAGGTATGTGTACAGCCTAAGTTAATTTGTTCCAAAAAAGTAGCAAATCTTGTAACCTGACAACTGCTGTAACAAAATGCAGCTTAATGTGAGGGCCATAAAACTCTAAGGCTGAAAAGAACAAAGCTGCCAATGAGATGCATGTATTGGCTTTGAAGAGTCAAAGGGAGCCTGGGGGAAATGTGGAACAAAAGTTCGTCATTCTCTGTATCCTTTTGTGCTGGTATCCATTAATGGAGCAAATTGCAGTCAAGTAAAATTTTGGAGAAAGAGATGTTAATTATAGTCCTGCTTACGTATTTCTATAGATTAATCACACACAATCCACAAGGAGAGGCAATATCTAGAACCCAGTGGAGTTCAGATTCCTTTACAGAAGTAGCTTCATTTTTCATACAATTTTGAACCAAAGTGTGACCTTCGTTTGTTTTCTCCCTAGGTAATATCTGCCAACAGTTGCTGCCAGATATTAAATGTCCCACATTTATAATTCATGGTGAGAAAGACCCTTTGGTCCCACAAGCTCATGCAGAATACATTCATAAGCACATCAAAGGCTCTCGGTAAGTTAAATGATGGAATTTTTATAAACCATTATTGGAGAAATGAAGTACTTCAAACCCAGTGTTAAAAAAAAATGTATTTGGACAAGTTGTCTCTGCCACACAGAGAGCTATTCTAAACTTCCATACCAAGTTACAATGCAAATAGGGTAGCTGGACTTTTCTTGCAAAATAAAAAGTACAGTATTTTAATAAGCTCCTTCCTAAAGCCCTCTGAGAGGAACTAAGTTCCTTTTCCTCTTTCCACTACACAAACAGAACCACTACTCCCTAAGCTTTATCAAAGCCAGCAAAGTTGTTTGACCATTGCATTCCTTTTGCTGTAAGGGACCTCATTTCTGTCCCATTCAGTAGAACAGGGAATTTAGATGCTGTGAATGGAGAAAGATTTCCAGTTATCAGAGAAACACAGTTTACTTCTGTTGGCTCTGCCCTATCCATGTGAACAACCTCAAAGATTGTTCACCTGTCCCAGGAATTTTCAATGTTTTTAAGAAAAGCAGAATGAGAAAAAAAAAAAAAGTGTAGGTGTGCTCAGAAACATTACTATATAAACAAGAAAAATACCAAGAAAATTCTGCTTTATGTGTGTTGTGGTTTAACCCCAGATAGCAACTCAGCACCACTCACTCCCCCACTCATGGGAACAGGGACAGAATCAGATGAGTAAAAATGGAAAAGAAAAACCCTCATGTGTTGAGATAAAGACAGTTTAATAGCTAAAGCAAAAGCCACACATGCAAGCAAAATAAAACAAGGACTTCACTCACTCCTCCCACAGGCAGGCTGGTGTTCAGCCATCCCCAGGAAAGTCAGGCTCCATCATACATAGCAGTTACTTGGGAAGAAAAATGTCATCCCTCCAAACATCCGCCTTCCTTTTTTCCCCAGCTTCATATGCTCAGCATGATGTCATATGGTATGGAATATTCCTTCGGTCAGCTGGGGTCAGCTGTCCCAGGCTATGTCCCCTCCCAACTCCTTGTGCACCCCCAGCCTCCTTCCAAGTGGGGCAGTTCGAGAAGCAGAGAAGGCCTTGATGCTGTGCAAGCCCTGCTCAGCAATAACAGAAACATCTCTGTATTATCAACACTGTTTTCAGCACAAATCTAAAACACAACCCCGTAACAGCTACTGTGAAGAAAATTGACTCTACCCCAGCCAAAACCAGCATAACTTGAAAATTCTGGAAACACTTCCTGTAAAAAGATGGGATTTTACCATCTGAATTTTCTTCATGAATTTGCACACAAATGCAAAGCATTCTATTACTACTTAATAACAGACTTAGGATTAGCACTGGAGAACAGAAGTAGTGGGGGGAAAAAAGCTTTTTTATGAATGCAAAGTGTAGGGAACTGTTTCACTCGTGTCACCTCTGTAGAAAAATGAATGGTATCTCCAAGTCAGCCCTGCTGATCATAGTAATGCATTCTGCTACAGAAAAGATGAGAACAAGGGATCTTCCTAACAATCACATGTAGGTGTTTTATTTCATGTCTGCTGGTTCATCACTCCTACATGCCCTGTTCAGAACACCTATCATCCTGCTTCGTTTCACAGAGCTCCAAAATACTCCAGATGCTGACTAAGGCAAATTATCCCAAGAAATTAGACAGGAATCTGATAGGTTGTCTTTGGAAAACAAGTCAAAGAGGAAACACTATTAGAAATTGCTGTCCAATAAAATGTAAAACAGGGATTCTTGGCATGTCTTTGTGCTGAAGGGCTCCACTGTATGCATATTTGTCAGAAAAGAAACCAGACTAATGGTGTTCTCAGAAATTAATGCTTGGATACATGGTCCTATTCCTCCCTGGTTGCATTGGAAATGACATTTTCCATTGTGAAGAAAAAGGAAAAACTTAAATTCAGTACATTTTCGATAACACATGCTTCTATCATCAGTTTTTCTTGCCTTCATTTTTATCTAGTAGCAAAGTAGAAAAAGCTTCTTCTGCTTTTAGGGCAGATACATTGCTGGTTTCTGCCATGGTGAAAGAGTTTGTGTCATCATTCTGCATTTGCGTGGTATGGCTGGAGCCTGGTAACATTACAGTAGTAGGAAACAGTAATGGCAGTAGGAGATAGCATGCACAGTGCTTTAATTTGTGCATCTGTGTGCTGCTTATCTTTGAAGAAACAGACTTAATAAAATTCAGACAGAATTCACTAGGAAAGTTGGATATGTTCACATGCTGCTGCTCTTTTCCCCAAACAAAACAGCACTTGTTACCATCAAAAGGAGGTTGACCCCTCTTGCTATAGTGAATCTTTGACATGAAGGCAACAAAGTATCAGTCAAAATGGTTTTAGCTCTGTTGAAACTGCTTAGTATACGGTAGAACAAAACAATTGAAAGAATTTCCCACCCCATATAAAGAAGTGTACATCTCTGATGTATAAAGTTTGACTCAGATAGAAAGCAAAAGTAAGTAGAATTTTAGGCATGTCAAACTCATTCTTGTTATAAATATTCAACCTTAGTCACAGGTACTACTTGTAGGCTTTTGGTATAGCTAGAGAAATTCTGACTTCCCTTATTATTTCAATAAATGAATGTTTTTAGTTTTGGATTATCTTTTTGCAGAAAGATTAGACAAAGTACAAATACTAACCAGGTTGGGGTAATGACAAGAACACTACATTTCACTGCCCAGCACAACTACTGTTCTCTAAAAGAGGCAAAAGTGCTCAGATACTTCACCTGCCTTTCAAAGATGCATCTCACATAAGTTTTGGAATCTTATCTTCTCTGAAGATCACCAGAAAGTTTTCTAGAAATTGGGTCTAGGACACAAAAATTTGGTTTAGGCTTATTTTATCCTCCCCAGAGTGGGACAAGTAGTATGCTTCTTCCAGCTGTTGCTGTGGTTCATATTCCAGCCACATACATAGGGACAGTATTTTAGAGTTATTACAATTCCTTACTGGGTAACCAAGAGCAAGGAAAATGCAATAAGCATTTCAATTACCTATACTCACAGAATAAAATGTATAATCAGTGTTTGGGTTTTTTTTCTCTTTTAAGGTTGCTCCTGATGCCAGAAGGAAAGCATAATTTACACTTGCGTTTTGCAAAGGACTTCAACAGAGAAGTGGAAAATTTCCTACGTTGACATGAACTGTAAAACAAGTCAGAGGTGCTTAGTCTTTGCCTTGTTTAGGAATTTAGGCTGGCTTTCCATTTTCAATGCACTTATAGGTAGGTTTGAGTACTGTAAGAAAACCATTAAACATATTTGCATGAGAAGCATACATCTTAAGAGCACATAAGCCTCAGCGATCAGACATGCCTTGAAACTTACTTGTGTTGCCATTCAGGCTGAACAGCTGTTCTTTGTCCAATAGAGGTGTTAAGAAAGACAGAAACCATGATCTTGAATACATGCCTTTATATACTCTTAATATTAAAAGACAGAAAACATTGTAAGAAATAGGATTCAGAACAGTTACACGGAGAAATCTGGCAAAGTCACAAATGCTGAGAGGATAATTGGGTACATAGTTTCTAGAAAACATGCTTCACCACCACTATCAGAAGTCATTCAGATGCATGCCTGCTTTACAGAAGTTCCTTTGATACCAGGTGGCTTAAGCCTCATCCTCCTCTCCTTCCTCTTCAAACTCGCCCTGCTCATCGGCAGTGGCATCCTGGTATTGCTGGTATTCAGAGACCAGGTCGTTCATGTTGCTCTCGGCCTCGGTGAACTCCATCTCATCCATGCCCTCGCCGGTGTACCAGTGCAAGAAGGCCTTGCGGCGGAACATGGCCGTGAACTGCTCCGAGATCCTCTTGAAGAGCTCCTGGATGGCCGTGCTGTTGCCGATGAAGGTGGCCGACATCTTGAGGCCGCGCGGGGGGATGTCGCAGACGGCCGTCTTCACATTGTTGGGGATCCACTCCACAAAGTAGCTGCTGTTCTTGTTCTGCACGTTGAGCATCTGCTCGTCCACCTCCTTCATGGACATGCGGCCCCGGAAGATGGCGGCCACCGTCAGGTAGCGGCCGTGGCGGGGGTCGCAGGCGGCCATCATGTTCTTGGAGTCGAACATCTGCTGCGTCAGCTCGGGCACCGTCAGGGCGCGGTATTGCTGGCTGCCGCGGCTGGTCAGAGGGGCGAAGCCTGGCATGAAGAAGTGCAGCCGCGGGAAAGGCACCATGTTGACCGCCAGCTTGCGCAGGTCGGCGTTCAGCTGGCCGGGGAAGCGAAGGCAGGTGGTCACGCCGCTCATGGTGGCCGACACCAGGTGGTTGAGGTCCCCGTAGGTGGGAGTGGTCAGCTTCAGGGTGCGGAAGCAAATGTCATACAGGGCCTCGTTGTCAATGCAGTAGGTCTCGTCCGTGTTCTCCACCAGCTGGTGCACAGAGAGGGTGGCATTGTAGGGCTCCACCACCGTGTCCGACACCTTGGGCGAGGGCATGACGCTGAAGGTGTTCATGATGCGGTCGGGGTACTCCTCCCGGATCTTGCTGATCAGGAGGGTGCCCATGCCGGAGCCCGTGCCTCCACCCAGAGAGTGGGTCAACTGGAAGCCCTGGAGGCAGTCGCAGCTCTCCGACTCCTTCCTCACCACGTCCAGCACGGAGTCCACCAGCTCGGCGCCTTCCGTGTAGTGCCCCTTGGCCCAGTTGTTGCCGGCCCCGCTCTGACCTATGGGGCAGATCACAAGCCACGTGCCACGTTAGCGCCCCAGGGACAAGCACACATGATGAGGCCATTCCCCCTTCCCTATGGGCTCCTCCCCTCTCTTCCATCCTCACTCTGCTATGGGGACTCAGGTTCCCCAGGGTCACTTGCACGCTCGCTCCAAGACCTTCCTGTGTGCACAGTTCCTACTCTGGGAACTCCTCCATCCCGCCATCACTCACCAAAGACAAAGTTGTCAGGACGGAAGATCTGTCCAAAGGGGCCAGAGCGCACGGAGTCCATGGTGCCGGGTTCCAGGTCCACAAGGATGGCACGGGGGACATACTTGTTACCTGTGGGAGGAACCAGCAGCAGCATTACAGCCCCCCGGCAGTCGGCAGCCAATGTCACAGGAGCCCTGCTGTGTTCCCTTCCACCTCCCTGCATTTCTCTGGAGAGGCACTGTCACAATCAAGACTACCATGTTATCAGAGCCTTTCTGAGAACAAAGGTCTCTTAGAGGCATCACTGGCAGATGACAGCTCTTGTTCAGGGATTTTTCCACCCTCAATGAACTGTCAACGAGCCTGCCCTATTTATCTGAGGACATCTGAGGAAGCAGGCACTTACCAGCAGCCTCATTGTAGTAGACGTTGATCCTCTCCAGCTGCAGCTCACTGTCCCCATGGTAGCTGCCCGTGGGATCAATGCCATGCTCATCACTGATGACCTCCCAGAACTAGAGGAAATTTTTGAAAAATGGCAATTAGCCATTTCCAGTGCCAGTGGAAACAGCTGGCCAGTGCCAATCACACACCCCCAGTGCAGCCCGTGCATTCCGCGGCCCTGACCACTCCCTTGCATGGCAGAGCAGCTGCTGGGTGGGAAGGTGAGTCAGTGCACAAGGGCTTCGCTGGCCGCAGCAGCTGAACTAGCAGGAGGCTGACGAGCAGCCAGAGCACTGAAGTGCAAGTTAATTCCTTTGTAGCTTGTATCCAAAGGGTGACCATCTCTGGCTGTATCAATTTAGTGTCCTCCCATTGTCTGCCATTAGCTCAAGACCCTGTAGCCACTACAAGATGGCAACACTTGCCCACGTTCGATGGTGGCGGTGTGGGGCACTGAGACACCTCCCGTTCCCTCCCTCGGGAGCTGGCGCCGTGGCCGCAGAGGGGCGAGGCAGCGCGGCATGGCCGCGGCTGCCTGCGGGAAGGCCGGGCACGCCGGGCGGGAGCGCGGGCATATCCCTGCCCCGCCCAGCCCCGCAGCAGCTCAGAACAGCAGGGACGTGGGGCACAGCGCACAGACGCCTCAGCAAACCCCGGGTTTTCGCTTTTCATTTCGGGTTGGGCTGGGCTCCACCCGCAGGGTGCGACCTGCAGGAGCCCCCTGCTTCCGCACCCGTCCATACCTTGGCGCCGATCTGGTTGCCGCACTGCCCGGCCTGGATGTGCACGATCTCACGCATGGTGCCGGTCTCCGAAGCTGCCCCTGCTGCTGTCGGCGGCTTCTTTACCTCCCGCACTCGCAGCTGCGGCGGCCGCGCCCCTCGCTGCCCCTTAAATCGGGCGCCGCGCTCCGCCCCGCCGGTGACGTGCGGCGGGAATGGCGCGGGGCGGGCCCGGCCCGGGCATTGTCTCCCGCGCCCCGGTCGGGGTCCTGGTCCGGTCCGGCCCGGGAGAGGAGGGCCGTGGTCTCCTCCGCATGCTGAACGCCGCTGGCTTGGGGCGCCGGGGGAACTTCGCCTTCAGCCGTCGGGGAAAAGGCCGGAATCGGATACGACATGGCTTATCTTGGGGTGAAAAAGAAAACAAAATCACCTAACTCGTCTTTGCACACCTGTTGGAGCTCGTCCCTTTGCTTCCTTCGCCTCTACTATGCCACAGCAGCGAAGCACTTGCTGCTATGTTTTATTAGCACTTTCAAGCCTGTGTTTCTAGCTCAGGCCTGCTTAATCATGTTTTAATATGTTTGAAGCACAAGCATAATTTTTCCATAGCTCGGGCACCAGAAACAAGCAGAGATTGGATGGTGATGTTGAAGCCCACAGCCACTTTCAAGCATAAAAGTCTGTTTTAGATAGTGCTGCTAAACGTGTATACGTGAGGCTAATTTCAGGAACACAGAGGGCTGGCATGAGATTTTATACTGTTGCTAAAGAATGGCATTTTCTGTGAGTTATCCAGCAGTGATAGAGGTTTAACGCACCAAGGAATGGGATGTATTTCTTTTCCGTAAGTGAAGTTATGTTCTGTGTTACCAGACACCTGCCACACACCTCATTTTGGAAAACTTTGAATCCTGCCAGTAGCCTCTCTGCTTGATCTCTCATAGAAAAAAACTGAGATAAGCACATGGTGGATGATCAAAGGAGGAGGGACAGTTGAAGGACAACAAGGAGAATATAACTGAACTAGCTGCAATACACACCTGTATTCACACTGCTGCCAAGGAGAACATCTGAAACAAATTTCAGCAAGGTCTATAATGGATTGTGCAGAAATTATTGAACTTGATTGTAAAAAAATACTTGATTTATAGCTCTATTTTTTTTTCAGAAGTGAAAGTAGCTTTGTCACCCATCTGACTATCCTGTACACTAGCACCAGGGAAGGGAGATGACAGCCCACAATGAAGCAAGGAATTGGCTGGTAAAGAGGATGGAAAACAATGTACCCTGTGTTCAGCATAATGGAACTGGAGAGAGTTCACCTTAAGCACAACATTAAAGCACTAGGGGGACAACATGGTAATGCAAGCTCTAAAATGTTGCCAACAGGCTCAGCATAGTTAACATTTTTATTTCATTGAAGGCTTTTAAACTGTCTCCTGTAACATCCTTGTAGGCCAATTGATGAGATATGGCCTAGATAAATGGACAGTGAGATGAAGTGAAAACTGGCTGAACTACCAAGCTGAAGGGCTTGACATCAGCAACATGAAATTCAGAAGCCAGCCACTGGTGCTGTACTGATCCTTGGCCAACACCATATAACTGCTCCATTAATGAGTTAAATGGCAAGAGAGTGCACCCTCAGCAAGTCTGCTGATGATACAAAACTGGAAGGAGAGATTGATACACCAGGGGGCTGTGCTGCCAATCCAGAATGACCTTAGTAGACTGGAGAAATGGGCTGACAGGAACCTCATGCAGTTTAACAAGGGGAAGTGCAAAGTCCTGTACCTGGAAAGGAACAACCCACTGAACCAGTACACGGCAAGGACCACCCAGATGGAAAGGAGCTTGGCCAAAAATGACCTGGAGATCCTGGTTGAACATGAGTGAGCAGTGTGCCCTAAAAACAAGAGTTGTCCAGAAACATCCTTGTTTAAGGAAGGTTGTTACCAGGAGGTCAAGGAAGGGGATAAGATGCAGTGAGACACATCTGGAGTTTTACATCCAATTCTGGGCTCCCCAATATGAGAGAACGATGGGCATTTTGGAATGAGTCCAATGAAAGGTCATGAAGGTGATTAAGGAAGTGGAGCATCTGTTGTACAAGGAGTGGCTGGGGGCTGGGACCAGTTTTCCTGGAGAAGGCTCAGGGGATTCTTATCAGTGTGCATAAATACTTGATGGGAAGCAGTAAAAAAGATGGAGCCAGGCTCCTCTCAGAGATGCACAGTGACAGGAGAGGTGATGGACACAGACTGAAATACAGAAATCTGAACATAATAAAAAAACAAATGAAAAGAAACCACTTTGGTCTGGTACAAGTTGCCCAGAGAGATTGTGGTGTGTCCAGTCTCAGAGACAGTCAAAATTCTAGGAGGAACAATCCTGATTAACCTGTTCTAGCTGGCCTTGTCAGGCAAAGTGAAGGACTAGACAAGATGATCCCAGAGGTTCTGTCCAACCTCCACAATTGTGTGGTTGTATGAAAGGGAAAGAAAGGAGTGGGAGGCTGTGTGTGATCAGCAACATCAGACTGACAGTTTATTCATCTCAGTTTCACACTAAACTATAACATTATATTGCAATTACAACACCTTCAAAACAAGAAGATTTTTAAAAAGGTGAGGTAATAATTAATGTGGGAAATCATTACCACTATCAAGAATAAAGTCAGAATGATCATAATTGTTTACATAATACTCAGGTTAGCTATGCTTAACACAATATAAATCAGTGCATAATGTCATGAATTTTTATTTTTTTTTCATCAACAGCAGGAAATACTAGTGGCTAAAGAAGTACCACATCTTTGCCTGGAATCTGGCTGCTGTGACCTTGAAAAAGTGCTTTGGCAGTATTTTTAAAAGTGGCTCTCACTTTGCTCCAGCGAATTGACTTTCTTATCAACTGTAGCTCATTTTCTTCCCTGATGCAGAAACCTCAGCTGCTGTGAAATGTCATGAGCACAGATTGGCTTAAGCTTTGCAACACAGGGAATTAAGTGTGGTGCTATTCCATGAGGCTTTTGCAATCACAAGATATCCAGGACTGTGCTGGCACTGAGATCTTTTCACCAAATTCTTTAGGAGTTTGTGTTCTTTATATCCCAGCTGTCGTCAGTATTTTCCTTTGACATATTTCAGCAACACTTAATCACAGGCAGCCTTTGTTATTGTTCACACCACTTATGCATATACATTTGTACTTGCTCTAGGCATAACCCACTTTTTTGGGCAGCAGCAGGCAGTTACATTCTTCTAACCACTGGTGGAACTGCAACACAACTGCATCTCTGGCGTCTCTGAGGGATCCACACAGACACTGAAGAACTTTTTGGGTGCCAGAATATTCCTGGCAATCCACAAAGGCCTGGCTTGAAGCATTATGATTCTTCTCTTGAAGACACCTGGGCACACCTGAGATGTTGTCTTCCCACATGCACACAATGACCTCCTTCGGAGTTATTCCACTAAGAATTCTGAGCTTTTATTGGAAACTAATTCTTAGATACTGTAGTACTGGTCTCTTTGTAGATTCCCACTTTTTTTTCAGGGTGGGAATGTAGCTCCAGGTTTTATTCTGAGTACTTAAAGGGAAGTACATGTTTATGTGTACAAGTTCCTTCATCTTCAGCAATGCTGAACATCCATGAACACACAGTGAACCGAACTAAATGTCAACTACTTGAATGTCAATTCAGAACCTTTCATTATGGTAAACACTTTTACAAATCTTAGCCATCAAGGATACTTAAATAGATATGGGAGTTCCCTACTGTTTGGGGTTTTTTTTAAACATAGCCCGATAAATTCTAAATTGTCAGAATTGCAAATGAAAGCTAAAATTCTCGCATTCATACAAAGGCAGGGCATGTGCCCAGGAACACCCATGGGCCCCTCGGCAACTGAAACTGCCACAGCCTCCTCCCTGCCTGCATCAAGCCCTGCCTACCCAGTTTCCAAGGCAACAGTGGAGACTGGCGATGGATGCACAAGGGAGGCAACAGGGATCCCACAACATTTTCGTGTCTGTCTGTGATTTCCCATTGTTTGAGAAAGAATCCCAAGTGTACAAATAGGAAAGCTTCTCAAGCACACAAAATGTCTGCCCATGGCTTTATTCTCAGTCATTTGTGATGGGTGATACCATGTGTTGCTCAGGCACGTGTATCAGAGACTACATGGCTTTTTGAGTCTTTCTGTTGGTACTCAAATGAGCAGACTCTGTTTGTTACCTTATTGTTCACCTTCTGCCTGGTAACTGTGACGTTCCCACCTGATGAGGACTGTATGAGGTCAAACTCTCTCAACAAACTCTGGAACATGATGCTTAATCATTTGCAACACGCATTAAGATAGAAGAATATTCTACCAGCAAGAGGATGGAATAATTGTGAGAGTGATTTTAATGCTAGTAATAGAATACCTAAAAGGGGAATCTATTTTTATTTCAATATTACAACTCACTGCAGGCATTGGAAGCTACTAAATACAACAACACTGAGCATATTTTTATGAATCAGCAAATGCAGTTTCATTGTAGAGCCCTCTGAACTTGTGTTTATTATACCTGAGGGTCTGTGTATTTAGCCAAGAACAAAAGAGAGAGAGGATAAGCGTGTGAGAGAAAATCACTTTACAGAGCAATTTGGGACACTGTCAGTTCCAAAATAACCTATGCACCTTTAGTGGGGAAGAACTGTTTCTCAGTGAATCTAATGTTTCTTCCACACCATATGGTTCCTTGTGTGAATTTAGATTATAACCTCTGAGATTCATGCATTTCTGTGAATGTGCTTCTACAGGACACAGCAAACAGAACCCTGCTTCTCTGGCTTCCAAAGTTACCATAATAAACATGATCACATGTCTCAAAATGATTCCAAAAAGGGGAAAATGTGGTCATCATCATCAGGCAGCGATTTACTGAGAAGAAAAGCAAAACAATGCAGCCTCTTATTATTTCCTCTTGGCACACCAGATGTGATGAGGTAGCAGCCAGATGGCTCCTGCCTCCATCCAGGCTGCAGTTACCTTTTTAGATTGCTCAGTAGATGAAACACATCTGATGTCCCTACAAACTGGGTCCTCCAGTCAAAAGATAATTAAGATTCCAGCATCAATATAAATGAAATGCTGATACCATGTTTTCCAGGGCAGTTCATTTCCTGCACGTCATCCAGAACAAGGTACAGATAGAGACTTTGATCTGCTAGTTACTGTTTCTTTTGTTCCTTAGCCTCCTTGCTTTCTTGCAATCCGATAGTTACTTGTAACTCAAACTGGCACTGGGCACACTGAGTAACATCTTGTGAAGTCTGCTGAGAGATGCAGTAGTTTGTGGTGGGATTCAGTGTACATTATTTCAAATTGCCCGGGTTCTCTGCAGGAGAGGTCAGGGTGATGTTGCACTAGGTGGCTGAAACAGCCAAATACCTCATTTTGCTCTCTCCTGCTTCCAGCTGCCCACGTTTCCCTCCTTCTTTGCACAAGTTCTCCCTCTGGCACACCACCTAATTGAAGAAAAACCTTCTTCCACCCCCTCAATTTTCTGTTCTTAACTGTGGAGTTAAGAAAGAGGAAAAGACTGGTGAAAGGGTCAGACATGCTCTGGAGGTGGTAGAGGAAATGACACAGAGGTAACACCTGAAGTGGGGCAAGGGGAATAGGACCACTCTTTCTGGCAGCTGGAGGATACTGAATCAGCCCTGCCTATGGAAGTGGCAGTCTTCTCAATGCCAATAAAATCTTTAATCCCTGCCTCCTAGGATGGAGCTGGAAATTTCTTAGCTGAAATTTAAAAAAAAAAACCCAGCCACACAATTGATTTCTTAGTTGAGACCAGCATTATGCCAGATGCAGAGAAGCATGCTGTAAGAAGTCAGTGCTTGAATTTCATTAAGTGTTCGTAAAGGCTGTTGTGAGACCATTTGAATTCCGCTCAAAACCCCTGTTTAATTATTCACTATGGAGGCAGGCAGTATCTTTCTATGACATTCATGGAAAATGTGGAAACATTTTTAAGTGTAAATCAACACAGAACCTTTTACTGAATAAGCTACACAACCTCTGCCAGGGTAACCACTTCATCCTCTGGATGAAGAGTGTTTTTTCCACATTCTGCTTAAACTGAACTATTAATAAGTTGTGTTTTGTTTTGTTTTCCTAGGAGAGGCATTCTTGCCAAAAGGAAACAAAAAAGAAAACCAAACCCAAAACAAAACAAAACAACCCCTATGCTTTAAGCTTTCTAAGGAAGCCAAGTGAGAAAAATAATCTGATTATAAAGGATGACATATGGATAAATTGAGACCAGTTGGAAATCTCTGCACTACAAGAACCAAATGTTAATAAACAAGAATTTAACAGAGCTAACTTGATTTCTTCCCTTACAAGTGGAATTCTGCCCGTAAGGGAAAAATGACTTTGATTGGGGAGGAAGGAATGACCTACTCTTTTTTTTTTACCTAGATACTGTAAATAGATAGCCTTCTTATACACATGCTTCAAAGAGACATAATTTTTCTTTCTGGCAGATTCACAAATAAAATACTTAAAATAAGAGTGAAGCTAGGAGCAGGGAGACAGTTCACTTCTTGGTAAACTTCCCAGGGAGAGGAGTTATTACCTGCACTGTGGCCTTTGCTGGAAGAATGTCTGGGGATGGGCAGGCTTTCACAGCATACCCCACACCCTCCCTCTGCCTCGGTTTCCAGTGCTCAGAGGGCTCCAGCTGGACAAGTGTCCAGGAGACTCAGGGCCAAGAAATGTCTTTTTCCAAAATGCATCATGTCCTGAGGCACTTTCCTGTGACCAAATGCTTCCATTTTGAATTTTCTTGTAGGCAAGCTAAAGATAAGATCCATTTAAATGGGAGTATCTAAGAACAAATAGTCTGCTCCTTCCCATTTTGGTAAATAACAAATACACCAGGACAGGTGATTGCTTAACTATCAAAAGGCAGGTGCTTGGTATGGATGGATTTTAGATTGGAAGGTGAAAAATTCTCAAAAATATTTCTTTTTAAAGTCACATACAAAATCAGCTCCTTCTCTGTAGAGGTTTATTTTTAGCTGAAGAAAGGGGGCAGGGGGGAAATAACCTTACTCAGATTACCCCCAGGCACATATGAAGCATCAAAAGTGTCACAAGCTTTGTTCTGTGGAAACGTAGAAGCAGCTGAAAAAACAAATGGGAAGATTGAGAAGGGGATTATTTGTAAATGAAAACAGTGCCTTCCCTACAATGAACAGGCTTGGAGGAATAATGTTACCTATAACTCATGTGCAGGCTACCATTTCTAAACAGCCCCTAAAAGAATTTGTTCATTATGCTTTAATGTGGAGAGGAAAAGTAGAATAACATCCTTTGGGAGAAAAGTTATGTATAATAATAGGGGATAGTCACGTGATTTCTCCAGAGAAGATTTTACCTCCTCATAGCTATAGCAAACAAAAACATTAGGCTTCATTAAACAGAAAGCAGTAGTTAAAGCACCTCCCACTGTGAGGCAGAATCTAGTATAGATTAACAACCCTTCTTAATTAAAAAAAAAAGTAATAAAAAATGAGATGAGGGGTTGTGTTTGGGTTCTTTTGGGTGGGAGAGAGGGGGATGTTTGGAAAGTCATTTCAGTGGAACAACCATGAAACTTGCCCTACTGAAAGCCATTACTGGGTTTCATCCTGATCTTACACTTAATTTGGCTATGGCGATTACAGGGAGGGCAAAGGACAAAGCAAACAAGAGGAGAACTCTTTCTAATGCAAGGGGTATTGTTAGAGGCCCCAACTTTTTCAAGTGAGGCAAGAAAACTTGTCCCTCCTGCACCACTTTGCCAGAGTTGCTCTGGGCACCAGAGCTGTGCTCTGCAGTAGTGCATTGCAGCACCATCCCATAAGGACTCCATCAGTCCATCATGGTTTCTTTGAGCACACAGAACTTGCATATATAGAAAAACCTACTAGCACCACACACTTCTGAGCTACATAGCACATGATGTCATCATCCATGAGCAGATTTCCCCGCACGGATTAGAGGCTTGTCCTATTTTTGCAGGGAATTCACTGGACAGGAGACCCAAACATATGGATTCTCTTCGTTCTTCAGGTTATAAATCCTATTGGTTTACTCTGTTCTTCACCTCATACCTTCTGGAAGGATACACTTGTCAACAGGAGGGAGCTCAGGTTTGATTCTTAGATATCATGTCACCAGGACCATTGTATGCTAAATGCAACCCCTTTTCTGATTTCTATAGGCACTTCATGTATCTTGGGAAGAGGAGAATCACTATTGCTCCCACTTGAAAGACCGGAAAACATCTGTTGGAAGACAGATGTAAGCTTACAATCCCATTAAGAGTTTTGAAATATCATTCCACATACTGGATTATATTTCCACAACACTGTTGCTACAATGGTTTAGACTGAGGTTTGAGAAATAAACATGGAAGAGAAATTAGGAGAGAGGACATCCCAGTGCTACCACGACTCATGCCATTTGTATTTAAATTAAATCTGCTTGCTGCCTCGTCATTTTTACAACCTTATTTTTCTTTACCCTCTTGCACTTAACAGCAGTCAAGCACTGATTGTTTGCCTTGGTCAAGACACTCTACTAACATGCTTAAAAATGCCACACATCTAACAAAGGGAAATGATATAAATAAATAAAGAGATTGTTCCCTTCCCTAACACCATCAGCTCTAATTGTCAACAGAGGAGAATGCTTCCCTTCAGGCTACAACTGATCTATTGAAATGAAAATAGATTGCTTTATATCATTAACTGATATCTCAACACAAATCAGTCATTATAAGCGGCTTAATCTGCAGACCACTAAATTTGTATTATATATCCCCATTTCTTCCAAACAGGATGCCTCATGCAAGACCTTTAGTCCTAAATGTATTGTTCATCAAGTGGGCAAATATAAATCTACACCCAGGAGAGGTTAAGGCAATCAGATAACCTCATCTGAAATCCTTTCAGTGGTTCTGCTTTCTTTGTGAAACAGAAAAATTGCAACCACAAAGACCTGTGAAGACGCCTCTTTGTTGTTTGGCACATAGTCAGCTCCAGTTTTTATAATGAAAGGTCTCCTGGGCAATAAATACAGCTGAAGATCAAAGATGGACAAAAATAGGTACTACAGTCCCAGGATGACACTCACCCTCCCTTATACTTGACTTACTGTTCCTACCAAGCTTTGAACCTTCCCTTCAAATCTTTCAGTATCCCCTTTTTCTATATTTCTCAACTCCTACTGAAATGATGGTTGAATTTTAATTTTTTTTTAATGATTATGACTGGCAAATAAGATATGTAGGATTTATGAAACGTGTTTCTTTCTAGAGTATTTCTATTTCTAGGTTTTCTTCCTCTAGAACAAAAAAAGCCAGACTACAAACAACAGCAAGATATGTAGGATGGTGTCCTACTTTCTAGTAAGGGAGCTGTAGTGAAATGTGTCACTTGGGTGGCTATATTTAAGGATTAGCTAGAGACAGAGTGTAATTACACTAAGAATTAGATGCTAGACATGTTGAATACTAGCAAAACCTGCTACAGTGTCACAGCTGAAAGGAAGATCTTTACTATCAAAGACCAAGGTCTCTTCTTTAGATTCGTTTGCTGACTCAAAGCTATATGATCAACAGCTTCAAGTGCAACCCAGCAAGGTTACTCTGGCTACCAGATACAGTGTTATTTCCCAAAAGGACCTGAGGCAGCATGTATTAACTCAGTAAAACAACCTCAATTTTTCTAATGTTTAATCCTAGAACTGCTCAAGTGTTAAGAAATACAAGTACTGTTGTGGGTATACACAGCTGTATCTGTCTACTGACAGTCCAGGCAGTTTAAGAGCTTCTCACTCCTCTGTACACCAGAAACCAAATCTACAGATGAGACAAAAGCTTCAGCAAGTGCCTGTTGTCCTGCACACACCATCCCATCAGCAGAGAACAGCATGCATTCAGAGCAGTGTCCACAGGCAGGGGACTCAAAACAGGCAAGATATTAGTTATGCACAGCAGCTCCCTTTTAATTCTTTATTCCAATAATGCCTTGCAAGCATTTCAGTAAAGGATCACAATAGAGGCTGCACACATGTGAATACCAGCTCTTTCAGAGCAGTAAGGACTGCAGTAATTGTAGCATTGGTAGCAGTTCTCTTAGCAACACTTTTTTTTAGTGCAGGACCACTCCCCTAAGTGGTGTTTGGATGAACTAAGGACTAGGCTTACTTACTGAGTAACTGCTAAACTGCACAAGGAATTTCACTCTTGCTTTGTAGAGAGGTTTAGGGTCTATGAAATTTTGCTAACTACCGTTAACAACATTGTAGATTCATTCAGGGTTCTTGCATCCTGTAAGAACACAAACATCAATTCCCCCTCTCTCACTGTAAAGAAATGACACTTACCTTTGCAAAGATGCACAGCAGGGTGCAGCTGCACTGCTCTCCCCTGCCTGGGTAGAGGTTCAGCTCCTGTTGCAGGGACTAGGAGCAAACAATTGCCCTGTAAACATGTAACTTCGAGACACCTATTGTCAGAGTATCTACAGGTGACTAAGATTGTATGTTATGCTCTGGACAGCCTTTTGTGCCTAGAAATCTGCCCGTCACCTTATATTTCCTAAAGGGAATTGACTGCCCTGTAGAACCAATTCCTATACAGTTAAAGTGGCTATCTTTGGGAAACACAAATTTTATTCTTGAAGAGAAAAAGCTTGGGGTTTTACCTGAGCTCTCAAGTTGCCTGCCAGTGCAGGCTTATCCTTCTTTGCATGGAATTTTTGCACTTAGAGAGGAGAGTTAAAGGGAAGATAAGCAAGCTCAGCATCAAGTCAAATCACATTCAGTACCCATATGCCCGTACTATAGTCCCTGGAACAAGTTAAATAAGCTGCTGAATGGCAGTAGGGAAGCCTGCAGCTATCTTGTCAGATCAATTTTGACAGCTTGTAATGTGGAATTCAATACCTTCTCTTTGACCTCCCTGCCATGTATGTCCATAAAGAGGCACTGCACAATTCAAGTGCAGTGTCTTGTTTTTATCAGCTAAAGCAGCTTTTGCCTCAATTAGCTAAGCTGTTAGACACAGGGGTTTCCATATATCACCTGGCATCTTTAGCTGAGCTACCACAGTTCCCACATGCTGCTAAATTCACAGCCTGAGAATTGTTGTTTTATTGAGCTTAACCTTTCACTGAGGTTCAGGAATAAACAGAGAAGTGAAGCTACAGAAAGCTACACAAAAATTACTTGATTAATCTAGAGAGAAATAAAGTAGAGGAGACAGTTTAGGACACAAAAAGCTTTTATGTTTGAGAAGTTAACCATTTCAACAGAAGACTCTGAAGTATTTTGCAACTACTGTTACATTGGACAGTCAAGGATACAAAACTGCTGACAGAAGCAACAGTGGAGAGCACCAAATTAAAAAATGCATGCTTCAGCACAACTGCACAGATTCCTTCTCTCAATGAATACTTGCCTGCTCAGACTATACTTAACTCCTACCCATCTCAACTTTACGCCTCATCCTCCTCTCCTTCCTCTTCAAACTCGCCCTGCTCATCGGCAGTGGC
>JANPWX010000049.1:82597-197875 GCA_024734555.1 Trochalopteron elliotii
CGGTGGCCCTGAGCCGGCAGCCCGGGCTGGGTGGGCGCGGGGGGATGCGGTGTGCGCTGCCCCGGCCGCAGAGCCTCCACTGCTGCTGGTTGCGACAGCTTCCATCCAATCCACCGATTCGCTTTTTTTTCCCGTCCGTATACGAGTCTGCGGCACCCGAGTCAGCGGTCTTGGGCACGCTGTGCACTATCAGAAGTGAATTATTTGATATCCTTATCCTGGCTTTGGGTGCGAGGCAGTGGCAGCACATGCTGCGCCTGTCGAGCGGGGATTCAAGTGACCTCCCCTCTGTAAACCTGTGCCACTGCTGTGCTGATGGGTGAGGTGGCCGTCATGCCAGGCCACGTACATTTTACCTGAAGATGAAGCCAACCCACATTCCGAGAAGTTCTGGCCTGGGAAGTCCAGAGTTTTCTCACAGATGCCTGGGCTTGATCTGACTGACCCAAATGGGCACTGCTCGGGATGCTTCCACTTCCATCACGTGCAGTTTGCTACAGCTACTACAATTGCTGAAATCCCCAGTCTTAATGACAGCTTACAAACTCCCATGTCCATACTAAAAAGATTAAAAATACACGGCCTAATGCATCCTAGCACCTTCACAGCTCTGACAGCTGTGTCATGCTGGTTACTCATCATCACCCACCAGCGGCCGATGCAGCTCCAACTGGTGAACTGCTGATGTGCTTGTTACCAGGTTTTAAAAGCAACATGCTGAGCTGCTCAGTCTCATCTTACTTCCTCTGTTTCAGATGGAAAGGCCACAGAATTATTAATGATCTGTGTGCTGATCACCGTTTCAGTTAGTATGTCCTGAGTTTGTATTGTCAGGCACTTCCATGAATATACACCTGCTTCTCCTCCATGGCCATGTATAAAAAAGGGTTGCTCACAAGACTGATCTCTGAAATGCTGATCTCTCAGTATTGGCGTCTTTTCTTCTTCACAGTAACTTCTCTTTTAATAGACACTGTTTTAGTCGACCCTGGTGGCACAATTTTTTCTACACACTGAGTTCAATCCTTTCCACTTTAAGTAATAATTTTATGGGGGACTGTATAACACGACTTCTTTATGTGTAATTAGTGCCTTATGCTTAGGAAGTCAGTAAAAATGTAGTCAGAGAGAATTTACTTTGGATAAAGTATAATAGTTTATTCCACTTTCCATTTGGTCTCCTTGTCACTCATTTCTTCTGAATCTTGCTCTAATCTTCTGTGTAGCATTGCAGCCCAGCTGACAGCTCTAAGTTATCTTAGTGATACTTCTTTGGTTTTTTTTTTTTGTACATGTGCTTGCTTATCTTCACTCTTAAAAGATTTGTTACATGTTTCACAGCTGAAGTTCATAATAACTTGCCATTTCTTCCATTCATTATTTCAGTGCTCTAGGGCAGAGGTTGCCTGAGTCACCTGACTTTTCTTTCTTCTTGTGAGTTTTCTCAGTTTTGCTGCCTTTTTTTTTTTTTCCCCTTAAGGTGCTTTTATTATTCCCATCGCTAATTTCCCATACTTTGTTACTGATAACTGATACTGTTGCTTGGGTACTGGTCTATAGGTTACTCTTTATCCTTGGAGTATAATGCACCTTCCTATTTTCTTTGTGTGCTTCAGGTGTCTTCTGTTATTTCATCTTACATTTCTGAGCCAGCTGTGGCCCAGCTAGGTTTTTGGTCCATGTTCCTCTGTATCCATGACATCTATCCACTGGGTTGCAGGTTTCCTCGCTAGTCAGCTCCTTTCGTATTATTTTTATATACTGTTTGTGCTTGCGTGATCCTGATTAAGGTATATTATTTTGAGGAGGGCCTATAGACCTTTTTCACCTTTCATTCAAAAGGGAAAGTCAATAATACACTTATGGCTTTGAATAATTATGTGCTTGCTCTTTACCTGAGCTTCTGGGAAAAGAAATACATCTTTTTGAAATCTCACAGCATAGTCTGTAGGCCAGCTTTTGACAGTCCAGCAATTTAGGTCAACTCATGGCCACTTAGCCCAAATTTATTTATTTATCTATTTCTTTATTTGTTTATCTTGAGACCAATGGATCTGGAAGATCATCAACAAGCATCCCTGTATCTTTGTTTCACAAAAGTGCTCAGTAAGAAAATGTGTGCTCAACCTCAGCTAAAAATACCCAGCTTTGCTGTTATTGGTGTTTAGTTTCTCTTTGGGAATTTAAACCCTTGTTACTCCCACAAAATCTGTAATAGCAGAGATGCTATTCACAGCCAAGTCTGACTTGTCACCATTTTTTCTATGCAGTTTCTTGTCTCCACAGGCAGTAGCAGGAGTAGCACGCGATGCCATTTGTACACAACTATTTCCATTTCTTACACTTGTCAGTTACATTCCATCATCTGCTGTGTGTTCCTGCAATGTCAAGTTTCCTGCCCTGGAGCAGGAGTTTCAGTGCTGCTGTGCATCACAGTGCACACATTCTTCTCCTTTTGTTTTATTTATAGTTTGGTAGAGGTGCTAGCCACAACAGCTGCATTTCATGTATTGGCTCTATCTCCTTCCTTATTTCTGATATTTTCTGTTGCTGAGCACACATGTGCTTCATTCTTATTCTTCTTTCTACATATATCTATCTATATCTGCTTGTATGAGGCGCAGGGACTGTTTCCCACCACACCACCCTGCCTGATTGCTTTGGCACAAGATGTGTCTCACTAGTCAATAAACCCAAATTCTAAGCATGTTTCCTGTATGATACTGGAGGCCAGTTCTTGAGAAAGTCCTTGTCCATTAGTGCCTCCCTCACGTGCATATCCTGAAATCACAGTGCTTTGGGCCACAGTACAGGTTAGTGCCATGTCTTCAATCTTCCTTCTGTAGGGACTGGCGGACTCCTGGTGAAGGTCACCTCAACCTTTTCTTTGAGTATTTCTCAGCTGGGCACTTTTGTCGGATTTTGTCACAGGCACCGGTCACTTCCATCACCTCTTTTCCAGCATAAATAGTCTACAAACTCACGTCTAACATTTGTCCTGCCTCCTCTGCTCCTGCTGGGCTCCTCTTCAAGCTTTGGTTTGGGCCTTTGGCCTGTACACAAAGTTGTAGGAGCAGATCTGTGCTGCTGTAGTTTCTCCTGGTACTCAGCACATCCCGGACGATGGCTGTCAAGGATGTTTCTCCTCCGCTTTGAAGAGCCAGTGGAACAGGGGTTATTAACCAGGCTGCATGGGCAGCAGACCTGCCAGAGGGCTTTTTAGGTAAGCCTTGTCCTTTGCAGTTTTCTGCTTTACTCTGAAGCTCCAGATGGTCTTCTACAGAGGCATAAGATCTGCCTTCTTTTGTCCTTTCCACAGGAGTGCACATGTCCAACTGAATCCTCAGGAAGCGGGGACAGAAAAGGTCCCCCTGGCCCTCAGAGCTGGGGCAGAGCCCTGGGAGCAGAGGTCCTTGGCACAGGCAGCCCAGAGGGACTCCCAGATTCACACTGTCCCTGGGAACTGGAACAGCATCCCAGAGATTCTATAGGCAAACATAATTTAGAAGTTGAGTTTTGACACTGCAGTGCACTATATAGTTTTGTTAGCTGGGATAATGGTATTAATTAGTTCTGAATCAGCATTGCATTCATTTAGGGCATGATGATGAAGCACTAGTGCTTACAAAACATGCTGCTTTATACCACAAAAATCTAGTGCCAGGTGCTAATTTTTGCAGTCAGAGCACCATGCTGCATTATATCAGCATTTTGTAGTGCCAAGTCTGAAAAGGCAAATGAGTCCTTGCATTTCAAAAGCAGCTCTACTTACTGAGTCAGGAAGCTGGTAACCTGTTAGAATAGAAAATAATAAAATATTCATTTGCATAATGAAAATGCCTTAAAGGAGTTGTTTAACTGCATTTTATACATATATATATATGGGTTTTCTATATTTAACTATTTATTTTCCTATTTAGAAAGGATTGAGATCTTAGAAGTCTTAGTGTCTCTATTTTGAAGTTTTAAAAATCCAGATGACATTTTTGAATATTCAGCAGAACAGTCTGATTTGTGTCTGGGATCATTAGCTCCCAGCTCATTCCCAAACAAGAATATCTCATGACCCAAAAACTATTTTCTGTCTTCTATTTTACACAACTCAATTTAAATTTAGTGCTTATTTTTCCTATATGGTGCTCACTTTTCTTACGAAGTTTAGCTTCAGTAATATATATAGAGAGCCACAAATTTGCTATATTACCATGGTAAAATCTAAGTGGGATGGCATTTTATTTATAAAACACTTATTGGTGTTATCTCTTCTACTCTGATAATTAAGTCTTCTTGTCCCACTGGACAGGTTTTTTTGTCACTGTTAATTAGCCCTGTCATGGAAGGCAGCTCTTAATTTTGTAGCACCTCTCTCTAGGTACTTGTCATTACAGTAGCCTGGAACTTGTGCTTGGCTTCATCATGTTCGGCAAAGGCTCTCCAGCCTCTTGGCATTCATGGACACTGTATGACAAAAGGTTAAAGGAAACAAAATTGACAGCAAGCTTAGACAGAATTGGTGCATAGCTTTTTGGAGCCTTTTAAGGCTGAATTTCAATGGTAAGAGTTCAGTACAGTCTGTGGTTTCACTTACAATGTAAGATATTTAAGAAGTGTCCAAAAATCCACTACAAGCACTGCAAGGCTTTCCAGTGACTAATGGTGTCTTGTGTCAGATCAAAAGCTAGTTGACAGCCACCAGTCTTACATTGTCCACTTCTGTAATGTGCAAAATCTTGCCCAACACCCCAGTGGTCAGGAACATGTTCTGCTGTTCCCTTGTAACTGCACCCAGCACAGCAGGAGTGGAGAACATCTTAGAAATCTGCATGATGTGGCTTTTTGAGAGGCTGGCTCAAATACCATCATCACTTTATATAAGAATAAACTCTGGCTGACTAGTCTGTTTTGTGTTTTAGCCAGCAAGACCAAAAAGCAGATATTTGTCAGCTACAATCTTCAAAACACAGACAGCAATTTCACCTTACTCATAGAAAACAGGATCAAAGAAGAAATGACAGCTTTTCCAGAGAAGTTCTGATTGTGCATCATTGTAAAAGAAGATGGAAGTTTTGTTTCAGAAAAACTGATTGCAATTTTCACACTGACATTAAGTTAGTATGTTTCTTTTGTATTATTTTGATTGAATTTGTGGTTGTTATTAAATATAAATACACTTGACTTGGATTTTCTTTTTTTTTTTCAAATAGAATTTGAATTTTCAAATATTTTTTTTGCTACCCTGCCAAGTAGGATAGCAAATGGATGCTGCAATGGATGAACATCATTGAAAAAGTACACGTGGTGTCTGGCCTCCATGCAGTACTGGGATCTGATGGCAAATCAGTTCCAAATGCTTTCTGTACAATTAATCTACTGTGTACTGGCACTGGACATAGTATAGCAGCTTTTAGTGTTCAAATAAAGAAACCCCACATTTTTGTATGATAAAGCTGTGACATGAGTGGTACTTTTGTCCTTTTATCAGCCCTCTTGGTTCTAGTACTGGTGCTAAACAATGGATCTCCTTCCATCTAAGAACACTAGAAGGATTTCACAAAGGGTTGTTTATGCGTCCCTGAGGACTACACAGAAGGAAAAAGCACAGGCTGAGTTCTGGAGCAATAGATAAATCTGTCAGGCTGCTAGAAGAGCATTACATGTAAATTGAGCGTATACATAAAAGCAGAGAGGTCTACTACCATGACCACCAGTGAAAAGCATCCTGCTGCTACATCTCTGGACTTGCTTTCAGGTAGGATGGGTATCCTTTCAGAGGCAGATCCAGGGACTGTTTTGTTTAACGAGATGGTAGCTAGGAGTTAACTATCCAGGTTTTCCAGGTTTTGGTGGTGGTTTTTTGGTTTTGTTTTTGTTTTTTTTTTTTGGTTTTTTTTGTTGAGCCCTGACTCAAGCTCAAGCAGCAGCTTCTGATACAAATCAAAACTAAACTGCTGCTATTGCTTCTAGACAACTGTCCTAAGCACCTACAGAAAAGTGATGAATTTACCTTGCTGTGATGCCACAATCAGCAATTAAAATCTGTAACCAGGAGGCTGCTGCTGTAGAAGCACAACTGCTGAGTCTCCTGTCCAAAAGGGTTTGAGCACCCAGAAGCTTCAGTGTCTCAGATTTGGTGTGGGTGCAGAGGGCCCCTCCTTACCTGGTGGGAACAGCTGCCTGTCCTTGGCCACAGTTCAAGATCGGAATAGCAAAAAACAACTGTTGAAGGGTATTTTCTTTTTAATTTACACCACCCAGGAAACAGAGTCAACTATGCTTGTGTAATTGACTATAAAGGATAATTAGTTGCAAATCAATGTGCTGTTTTAATTAGCCTGATTTATAAACAGCTCATTCTGTTTGTAGAACAGGGTAGGGCTATTTGCTGAGGCATCAGCTGCTGCTGGGTGTTTGAGAAGTCTTTGCAAGGGAGCCAGACCAGGGAGAGCAAACTGATGGGACAACGTCATTTTATTCTGTACATTTACATACAAAGTTCTTCTCAGTAGGTACAACAGATGTAACATCATGCAGACATTTAGCTTGTAAGACTGTTTTCAGTACTTGATTTAAGCTTGTGCTATGAGGAAGCACCACCAGACTATTCATGATCAAAACATACAGTAACACGATTCTTTAAAACTTCATCAGAAACTGAAATGGGGAGGGAGATCTCGCCCACTAGACAAAACACACCGTACTCCTTTCCCAAAACATTTTACACAATACATTTAAAATGAGGTTTGTAATTTCATTTTTTTCTTAAAAAATAAAATAAAAAAAAAAGTTACAGTGGGGGAGATCATCCCCCCACTCAATAGTGTTGTCTTATGTGCCAGCTACAGGCGCAACTTGATTTGACATTCACAGAGTTCAGTTAATGGCACTTCTGCTTCCAATTTGGTGACCAATAAAGTGTGTGGCTCCAGGAAGTGGCAACAGTTAAGTAAAATACTTCCACTAAAAAGAATGACAACAAAAAAAAGCCTGCTCAGTGAAACCCAAAAGTAAATCACACAACCCCCTTTCAGAGTGGCCACAAAACACTTGCAAACAGGTGACTGTCATTATCTGTTTGCAGTGTGTCTGGCAACAAAAGCAGTACTGAAACCTTAAAAGGGGGACAAAACCCCCAAGATCAAGCATAATGTCACTTCACATTTTTGTTTGAACTTGCAAAGATGGAGAAAGCCCTTAAATGGTAAACCCAAAGAAAAATCTACTGATGGGCTTAGAGGTTACTGAAGGTTCACAGAAAAAGGCCAAAAATGGACAAGACAGCTTGAACTGCTTCCCTTGTTGTGGTGGCCAGAAAGAGCCGCCTGAGAAAAGCCTTTCCTGGTGTTGGCTGCAGAGGAGACGTGGCCGAGGAGCCAATGGTGCAGCAGGCTGGGACCCCAGCAGAGAGCCCTATCCTGCTGCAGGATGAGACAAGGCAGGGCAAGCATTCCCACGCTTCCTTTCTGCCCTGCTGCATCACCTGGTACCTGGCTCCTCCACACAAGATAGGTTTAAGTGAAAGCTTTCCAACTCCATGGGCATGTGTGGAAGAACGTAATCATCACAGAAGTGTTCATGTTTTCAGGAAAAGGAGCAAAACTGGAACTGCCAAGGCAGGAAATTAGTTTTTGCTTTATTGTCGTGACAGAGGCAGAGGGCCAGACCAACTAGAGAAGCTGGGGCTCCCTTCATTGCAGATCAGTACCGACTACCTGGTTTCAGGCAAAAAACCAAAAAAGCAGCAAATCAAATTAACTTCAGAAGATATTTTTCTTTAAAAAAAAAAAAGTTGCTGCATGTTCCTGTCACCTAGTGTGTTTACTGTCTAAATGTTGATATGTTTAAACGAGTGTTCTTTTCCTTGTGCCTGTCTGTCATCAGAGAGCAACCACCAGAACAGGAAACGATAAAGTGCTGTGGACAGCAGCTGTGAGCTCACCAGGACCACTGGCAGTGCTGGAAGCAGCTGGGTTTACAGGCTTGTGGATGGTCTGCAAGAGCTGTACTGCAGCTTGAGCACACGGGCCACCAAGAAGAGCACAAAGGAAGGAGCCCCCGGCTCCACGGCACGATGGATAGCAGGACACTGCTTTCTGCCTCTGTGGTCACTCCTCCTCCTCTCTCAGGCCCTTCTCTTCCCTGAAGCCTTGTTTTGCTTCTTCAGCTTTTTGTCATGAACCCATTTCTTTCGTCCATGGACGTGTGTGGCTTGCAACAAGCATCTCGCGTCCCAGGTAAAAGGTATTGCACAAATTTGGTGTGTGAATACTGCATGCATGGGGAAGGGCTGGGTCCTTTCCTCAGGTGAACACAGACTGCAAAGGTCTCAGCACAGAACAAAAAGAAGCGGCCACACTCAAGCCTGACAATAAAACTTGAGCGTAAGGAAGATCAGGCTCTTGCTGTCACAGCAAGTTTAGCAAAAGTGAAAAAAAAAAACAGTAGTGTAACTCTGGGTGAAACTACCATCAGCTGGTCCAGTGTTTCTTACCAGGCTCAAGAAGAACCCAAATGTCCACATCATCCTCTGTAAAAATTAGCAGCTTTAGGACAACATTGTTACTCTGAACACAACCACCTCTGTTGCTTCTGCAGGTCTACCTGTCCCCTTGCATCTGTCAGTGTCTGGGGCTGTGCTACTTTACTGCATGGCCTGCCGGGGAGCATGGACCTCTGATTTACTGGGGACTGTAAGAGGACATTGGCAGCCTAATGGAGGATGGAAGTTGTTAGGTACAGTAGTTAATCGACAATATATACAGCAAGGGAGGAAGGGGGAGGGAAGGCAGAGGAGGAAAGTGCAAATGAGCACTTCTCCCCCTGCATGTGAACGTAAGGTGTACATCAAACAAAGTGGCAATCATACGGACACTCAGTACAACATTGACATCCTGCTGCTCTGTTTGAACGTCTGCACTACTGAGCAATCACAAATGGATGGCCTGAGTGAGAAAGGAGAAGAGGGAGGAACAGAGGGGAGGGTTAACTACAATGCAAGAAAGCTGTTTACAAAGTCCTTGCATTGAACTAGATCCTCACAACATTCTCTTGAGTGAGAACCAAAAGCCAATGGCCAAAGGAAATAGTTGGTTTGGGGACTGGAGGAGAGAAGTAAAGTGGCTGCTATCAAAGTGCCATCTGCACAGCAGGAGGTAAACTGGATGTTCATGTTATTTAGAATTAATCCAATTTAAGTATTTTTTTTCCTGAACTAAAATCTTACAAGAGCAGTCAGGAAAGCGGGGAAATAAGGGTGAGTTCATTGTGTATTCTTGGGTCAGAACAAGAACACATCTCTAAGAGACCAAGACAGCTGAGTATGTCATTATTCACAGGCTATTAGTTAATTCTTTTCCAACAGTCATTTAAGCAGTTTTTCCACTTAAATTGAAAACCCAAACCCTGGTTCTAAAAATACTTAAGATCGTACCAAGATACTCATTTCCCAGGAGCAGAAATCCCAGCTATGCTACCTTTTGGAATAAAGGTACAGATCATTGCCCATGCTCCTTACTATTTATCGCTGCTGGTCTATGCTTTTTTCCTGGAGCAGTCAGAGATCCTGGGCCTACTGATAATTATAGCCATTCTAGGCAAAATTCATTTTTGCATCATTAGTGAAATCATTTGCATCATCTACATTACTATTAAGGACCAGGGGCAACCACCTAAAATAGATTAATATACTCTTAAAATGCAGAATGCTGATTCTCATTGAAAAATCAGCTTGTTTGGGTAGGATTTTCTCCAGTGCATTCAGTGAAAACAAAAAAGGACTAATTTAGAAAGTAACTTTTAAGTGCACATGGGCTATAAAGACAAATATAAGCTGCACAAAATGCAGTCAGAGTTTGAGTCACAACAGGTTTTGCTTTGCTTTTTCTTCTTTTTTTTCCGTGTATACAAACACAGCAGGCAATCTGGGCACTTGGACTTCCTAGACAGGCAGAAGAATGTTGCACAAGTCTAAGTTTAAGTCAATTCAACTTTGCAGTAAATCCCTCTTTCCTTTAAAGAAACACAAAAACAAAACAGAAAACAACACTCCCCCTCCCCCCATGGTTTCTTTCTTGGAATGGCTGCACCTCTTATAAGATGGCTTCATTTTTGTGATCTATGAAAGGAAAAGGAAATAAAGTGCTTCTTGAGAATAAATCAAAATAAATATACATATTTAATGGCAGGAAGAAAAGAGTTCTGAAGGGCTACTGCCAGCCAGGTCTTTTCTCAAAAGAGTCTTTTGCCCCAAAAACTTTTCAAGAGAAATCTGCACAACCATTGAAGATGCCAAAATTTGCTTTAGTAGCAGAGTTGAATTCTTCTAAGTTTGTGTCTGCTCCATCACTGGTTTGTAAAATCTGTGCAAAACACCTTTGCCCAAAGTGCTACTCCTCCCGCACAACAGCATCAAATAAAATACAAAAGGAAGAGAAGAAATATAAGAAGGGGAAATAAAATAATTAAAAAAATAAAAAGGAGAAGGAAAAAAAAAAATCCACCCAGTTACATCTACTTCATCCCGTTGGCAGTGGTGTTCTCCGAGATGCCGTCACTCACAGCTGCTGAGTCATGGAGGCCAGAGTAATCCTTGAGTTCAGAGTTTGTCAGGAGCAGGGGCTGCTCCCCCTTCTTGTGCGGCAGGAGGGGCTGCCGGGTGTAATGTTCTCCATCTGGGATGTTCTCAGGCAGGTTCTGGTTCTTGCTCTCGGGCAGCAGCAGGATGCAGATGATGCAGATGAGTGTGCAGCAGGCGAAGATGACGTGGTGGAGGAAGTAGCCTTTCTGGTTGTGGAGCTCCATGATGGGGGCGGTGAGGCGACCGAAGCCCGCGCTGGCCAGGACCAGCCCCAGCCCTCCTCCCCTGCAAACACAAGCAGAGGGGGAAATAATGACACTCAAGTATCATTTTGCACCCATTTAACTGCCCACACATAAGAAGAAAAGTTTTACGGTGTGAGTGTGTAGACAGTACTCTAAAGTACTTCCAGTTCCAAGTATTCCCACATTCAGTGAGGGAGAACCAGATTTTGCTTAGCATGCCACCCTTCTCCACTTAGACAAGATACACTAAGGAGCAGTAAGTGCATAAGTCAAATTTGGCTGCCTCTAAAGTATCTGGCACCATTCAGCAGTGGAGGCAGGAGATTAGACTTTACAAGCCACTGCCTTGATCCATTATACCAAACACCGAGTGCTGGAATATTTCCTACATGAAATCGTGTTATGGCTGGAACATCTCAACGCATTGGAGATGTAAGAAAACACATCATTTTTAGAGAAAAAAAAAAAAAAGTGTGAAAATAGACTCATCTTCCTCCAGCTAGAGACACAGAAGCTGCTTGTGAAAGGCCAGTTCAGTGCTTTCTCCTGATGCTTGGCTATGCAAGCAAACTCTCTTGCAATTCCTTGTCTTGCTCATCAGCATCTCTCCAGGCCCTGGTGCAGGAGGCCTGGCACAGGTCACAGTCCTGTCTTTGCTGGGTGCCCCCAACAGAATTGGCACTGCAGGTGTTTTTTTGGGGCAGGCCATTCCCTCCTGCTGTGGCACAGCTGAGGTCTCCTGCCAGCACAGTGTCATCCTTAAATGACTCATTTTAGCAAAATCTGTGAGAGTAGCAGCTCATCCTTTCTTTTCCAAAGAACTTAATTTTCCAAAGACCCTGCTGCCTGCAGAGGGAGACCTCCCTGTGAGTTTAATCACTGGCACTTCTGCTTCCCTAGCAAGCCTGTGAGGGCAACACACTTCCATCTGGGAGATGTCATCTATTCCCAAACCCTCTGGAGATCAGAGGGGCTCAGATGTTCAGTCCCTAGCCCAATGCAGAACTATTACTATCAACAAAAGCTGGCCCTTACAGAAGATGACTTGCAGAAGGCAAATGGATTGCTTTATGTCAAATACTTGGGAAAAAACAGTTTCCCTGACTATTAAGCATCCTAGAAATCACTGTACAAATAAACCTACAAATGCCAAGTTCACTCAGCCAACCACAGTGCTAAAGCTAATCTTCACTTAATCCTTTCCAAAATCCACTGCTGCTTACTTGACAGCTGAAGGACAGCAAACATAGGTTTCAAAAGATGCTCTTGGGACACTGACTGGATCAAAAATTCACATGTGTATGTTCCAGTTCTTCAGACTCAGCAGAGCATCTTTCATAGACAACAGTGACTTCCCCAAATGCTGCAAAAGCCCTTTTTAAAGACCTGCCAGCTTTCCGATGGCAATTTAGAAACCCAACTGAATGCAACTATTGTGCAACTGGCCTCCCTGCAACTTCATTAATACACTCACATGAGTAATCGACACAACCAGTCCCAAATGCATGGCAAATCTCTCTCCAAGCTGGCTCTGGAGCAACAAAAGCCTGGCTCATTTACATCAGTGATTGCAATGGCTAAATTGTATCTCAACCCCTCTGAGAAGGACCTGAGGTGAGTTTTAAATGCTGCAGTAGAAGGACATCTAGCAAGCTGAAAGAAAACGGGAAAAGGCAACAACAAAGACAGCTCTGTCATTTATGGGTCAAGTGGCTTCAGATTTGCAGGGAGGAAAAAAAGTTTTTCCATATGACGTCAGTAATTAGAGTGGGCATTACTTTTTCCAGTGCCATCAAAACCTGGCAGAAAAAGGCTCGAAAGTACATTTTGGTGTGTGTCCTTAAAAGGGGTGTCTTTAAGGTTTAACTACACTGCAGATGTGAAAATGTGAAGGGAAGAAAAAAAGAGAAAACTGAAAATACTGTCAGGAATTTTTTGTTGTTTCTGTGCACATCAGGAAACCAGCTACAGTGCAAGACAGGCAGCACCCTCATGATTCACGCTATTTTTGCAGATGACAAGGGGCAGCAAGTGGAAAAGAAAAACATTCTGAGTGCTTTGGGGCATTGCTCCTCCTCAGCATGAGAAATTCCATGGCAGGGGCCAATGTCTGTACTTCAAACACTCTCCAGATGCAGAGTGGAACCTGGAGAGGGAGTGCGAGGGCTGCCGGCATCCAGAGCAAGTCCCAACTTTCTCCCTTGCACCTCTGCCTGCCAGTGGTTGTTTGGGGGGCTTTTCTATGGCATGACTCCATGGATGGTCGATCAGGGCCACTTTCCCAACCCTGCTCACCCACTGACACTGGGGAGGGATGGTTTGCACGAGATTTATGGTCCTAACGTAGGCAAATCGCGAAGGGACCTTGGTTCAAAATTTTGTCCTCAGAAAGGTACTGCTGTTCATGGGGTAGGATTTCCTTGCTTGCTACCTCAGTGTTTGCCAGAGAGTGGCAAGACATCCTCATTGATATCCTAAGGCAAAGGTCTTATCCTTCTCAGCACTTCTCTGGAGAGCAGAGAATTGTTAATCCTGTCTTCAGACAGCCATGTCTGCATTGAGCAAATGGGTCAACACACAACATGGCTCAGAGTACAAGCAAGCCAGAGAGATGCCCAGGCTAAAGGAGGTTTTGGGAGAGCATCCGGGCCAGCTTCCTGCACAAAGCAGGGCCCGCACTGAAATCAGACCAGTTCAGCCACTTCTCAAAGTCAGTCTCTGAAAACCTCCACAGCTTTTCCCTGCCTGTACATAAGGGACATTTTGTGCACTCAGTCCTAGGCCAGAGATTCAAGTAATACACCAGGATACTGTGGCCTCATGGAGCAAGCACCACCTTTGAGAAGAAGCCAGGCCTTATTCAGGTTCCAGTACACAGCCCTGCATCCCACTATGTTGAGGAATACATTCAGTGCAGGTAGCTGGGTGGGCAAGATGAGATGTCAGCTGCATATTGAGCTCTGGGGGGCAGGACCCCAAGACAAGAGGCTGTGAACTGGTGCAGACCCTCTGTGTGAATGTGACTGCCCAGTGGCTCCTGGGTGGTCAGAGAGCAAAGGTTCCTCAACAACTGGAAATTTGGCATGAGGCAGCTATTTATGGGAAAAGACTAATTCAGCCATTGCTGCCCACTCTGGCTGTGTGGGCACAAAAACAGGACACTGAGAGAAAAAGCCAGAATCAATCTTGCACTTGACAATAACTGAGTATGTGGAGGATGAGGAGAGGACAAGCCATATTTTGTTCAGCCTATTCCTATGTGGTAGACATGCAGGCTGTAGTGGTGTGAAGATTATTCCATATGAATTATCAGTGACACTTGGTGCTTTAATTCAGCATTTGGCTGGAGGTCTGCACTGAAGTCCTGGGTACAAAGAAGTGTAGCTCCTGATGAAGCCCCCCTGCCTACTGCCAGGAGACTGGGGTGCAGTGTACAGATCAGAAGGACCCCTCTGTGACACATGACAGTGTGGAACACATGTTGCTGGAACAGGTGTCACCTCTTGGTGATGAAGATCTGTTCTCCTCCTGGAACTGTTCATCTCAACACCACAGCAGCAGAGGTGGATAGATGCTGTGGGTTTGATATCATGCCACTGCTACCCCAGGTAATGGCAGTGCTGCTTTCCACTCTCAGGGGTTTGCAGATAATGGATTTGATCAGGGAAACCCCAGAGACAACCCCAGTGCTCTCCTTGCCTTCCTTTTCCTTAAGGTTCCTTGAGATCCAACCAAAAACATATTAGTATCACACAATGGTTTGGTTTGGAAGGGACCTTAAAGATCATCTAAAGTTCCAATCCCCACAGGGCATCCAGGGTGGTATTTTGGAGAGCAGGTAATGAGTAACCAGATCCCACCAAAAGGCAAGACAGAAGGCAGCTTAAGCTCACCTCTGCATGTGACAGATTTATGCACTGTCCTGAGCTACACTTCCTAATTACAATCCTGAGTTGATCTTATTGTGATGGTAGGATCACAAAGCAGTGCAAAGTGTCACCATTTCTATAAATAAACAGGGACCCTGAGGCATATCTAGCTGTTGTCACTTGCCTGGTGTCACCCAGCAGAGTCAGGGGAAGCAAAATTTTGGCTCCCAGCCAGGATTTTGCCTCTCTCCCAGTAGCAACGTAAGTGATTTAAGGGAAAAAACTTGCTATGTTCAGACTGCACATCTGACCCTACTTGGCAGATTCTCTTCTGGCTGACATGGTCAATTCCTTATCTGTGTGTCTTTCAAACAGGGACAAGGAGAAAATTAAAAAGGCATAAAACCACCAAACTGATTGACACACACATAAACAAATAGCTATTAGTGTTTCAGGCTGCTGTATAATCTCACTCCTCACACTGCCTTCTCCTGTGGAAATAATGTTATCCATAAAATACATTCACAAATTTAGATAGCATGAAAAAAAAGACATGGAGCAAGGAGACTCTGGCTACTCAGATGACAGTTTTGCAATAATACTTTTGCAAAGTTATTGAAAAGGCATATAATTTGGAGGGAACAAATAAAAAAGTATCCTCTTTCCTCCACTCTCTCTCCCTCCCACCCACATGACCTACATTCCTGGGAAATTCAGTGAAGTCAGAGCAAACTCCTGAATTGCTGTGGCATTGCTGAAAGCATAATCCAGAACACAGAAGCACAACCTTTTTGCTGTGAAAGATAACAGTGCACGTATAAAATGATACAAACCCCTGACCATACAAAGGTGTGTTATGGGAAACTCTCCCACAAAGATCATTTGTCTGATTTCTCCTGTTTCCCAGGATGAAAGTGCTCCTCTTTAGAAAAACTTTGAGCCTCTGCTAAGCTAGGTCTGTATGTGAAGAGAAAGACAGCTTTATCTGCAATAAAGGCAGAGAGGTAGGCTTGTAGAGGACCCCTATGCACCAAAAGCATTTACACCACATGTTTCAACACCTCCCTCCCACTGAAGCACCCCTGCAGCTGTCCTGGTTAACCAGCTCTATGGAGGCAGGGATTGCTGGCACCTATGTCCTCCTCTGCACAGCCATGGAATTTCTCCTTTAATATCAAGATGCAGACTCACCCAATTGCTGCTTGAACAAATCCCACAGAGTTGGTGAAGCAATGACAATGTTCAACCACACAAACTGGTTCAGCTGAGTATTTAAGACCCTACCAAGCTGCAACTCATGTGCTTCCAGGCCTGCTGATCATCACCACGACGGGACACAAGGTGGAGCCATGGAAAACAAAGCCTCTCTATACACAGACACACATTTACTAGCGCAGACTGACTGCAGCTACTGTGAAAAGCAGCCCTTAAGTTGCTGTGAGGTCTCCAATTATGTGGGGCTTCCCCTCCCACACAATGTGTTAAGTTACACAGCCCATGATCAATTAAATGAGGATAATGTCGTCCCCATCTTTGGAGGGGGGCTCCAAAGTCTCACCTGATTACTGTGGGTGTGATTTCAGCACAGAAGAACACGCTGAGGCTTCCAACAGCATGTGAGGAAAACATACCCACGATGGAAAACGCAACAGAGAATTTGTCTTTGACGCTGTCACTCATACCTGGCAAGACAAGTGTGTTCATGGAAAGTAAGAATGAGGTCAAACTTGTAAGGAAGAAAACAATTAAAGAAGTTTATATTACTCTTTTCTCCCTCAACAAGATTTTGAGTAATTTTGTAATACTAATTTAAAACTGGTATTTATAAAATTCACTCCCCAAGCACCTCAATACAAGCACACATGAAAAACCATAAGGTCATGCCAAAAAATGGCAGCAATCTCTGATTTTTTTTTATGCTCAGCCACCACAGAAAAGGTAAAACCCGTGAAAAAACCAAATCTTTGGGCAGTCTTTTAAGCACCAGCCTCTTCCCTCTCATTTTTAACAGACAAGTGGAGGCAGGCAGCATTCCTCAAGCTGCCAGACATCTTGTAGAGTGGGGCTTGGGCACTGGAGAGGCTTCCAGGACAAGAGGAGAAAGAACTAGAAGTGCTCCCATCTCATGCTAAGCCTCTGCATGTAATCAGTCTGCAAACTCTGTTGTAACTCCCAGTTTGACAACTCTGGGCGAGGGCAGCCGATGCCAAGGATGGTGAAGCACTCCCTCAGGTCAGGGCTGTTTGCTCAATCATTTCACGGCTGGGTGGCAGCAAGGTTTCCAGAGCAAACAGTGCCTATCAAGCACTTGCAGAAACCCCAGTAAATCTAAACAAAGCTCAAGGAAACTGTCTCTGGCCATGATGACAGTACATCTCTCACTTGATCCCTGCCCTCCACCTTCTGTGGGCAAGGGTGGCACCTCTGGCCATGGTTATACAAGCTCATGTGGCCTGTCCTGGCCAGCGAGGAGGCCACATCACTCACAGACACTACTGCACCATACAAAGGGAACACATCATGCCTGACAGGAGCACTGGGGAAAGGACTGGAACTTTGCAGCCAATGCTCCCTCGCCTTTCTACACACACGTCCCAAGGCCTGCCTGAAGAAAGAACTGCTGTGTGCAGTCCCAAGCAGGCATAATGTCTGGGTTGGATCCAATGAAAATTAACACCTGCTTTTGTTCTTGCTGAATAGATCATCTCTCAGGAGAGCAAAAGTTATTTGGGAGCTCTTTGGTTACATCTTCTGAAACATGCTTCAGCCTGCTCAGAGTTAAGCCCTTTCTGCAATGCACCCCAAGTCTGGGGGAGAGAGCAAATTCTGCCAGCTGATGAGTATGTGGGCACAGCACCTTGCAAACCATGGGTCTCTGGCCACCCTTGCATAGTGGGTGAGGCTACACCAATGACCCTCTCAGCGAGTGATGAGTTCTCAGCAGAACAGAACTTGGAAAAGCTGGGCAAGGACAGGTCTATCAAATCAGATACACAAAGGTAAATTTTGTTCCCCTGTAGTTTGTCACTGCATTGCTCCTACAATACTTCAGCTTGGGAAAGAATTTTTTAAGGTTTTTAAGTCCCCTTATCAAAAGCGTCCTTAACATGTTTTAATCCCCTTTTCTTTTCTGGAAAAAAAAATCAGAGATTCCTGAACTGCTTCTCAGAAGGAGACTTTCTGAGAAAGCCTTACCCTGTATGTCAAACCCTGAGGGACCTCTGCACCCTCTCATGACCTGCAGAGGTGAGCCTGTGTGGAAGGGATGCTACATGAAGAGGCTGCACATAAATGAGCAGACCTGCCTGTGAATGGGATCTCAAGGCACTGCACAGAAGTGGACTTTCCCCCTGCACGCCTTTGTGGCAGCAGCTCTGTTCTGGGTGCTTTGGCCCAGGCCTTTTGGATCTGCCCATTCCTGGAGGAGTGCTTCCCACAGATGCAGATGTGTCTGTATACCATACCTGAGTCTGGAAGTTGACTGTATTTTCCAATCACTGGATCCAAGACCATGGGAGTCAGAGAAAGATAAAAGAAATAAAAGGAAAGAAAACAAGAACATATGGTTTTTATATGTTTATTTATCTGAAAAAAAAAAAAAGGATAAATCCCACATGCCACCCTAGCCCCATCCTCTGACTCCCAATTCTTTCCCATGCCAAAACCATCACATTTTTCCCTAGCCACCAGATAGGACATGCTGTTTCCAGGCACATCTCAGCTGGAGGACAGCATGCTAATGAGACAGTGATAACAAACCAGCAGTAAAGCATATTTAAAAGCCCCAGAATTACCACTGGGATTAACACAAAGCCCTCTTTGTTGTTAATGAAGGGGGAGAAGAAAAAGTGCCCTCCTGCTGCAGCCCTGAGGGGATGGCCAACAGAAGCTTGGGTTAGAGAGCAAAATCTGGGCATCAGTGTTGTCAGACTAGGGAGAGACCTATTCCTCTCCAAAACCATGAGCTGATAGTCCATGTGTCACATTAGCCACCAATCCTAACCACACAGAAGCACACAGCAACATTGGGCAGCAAGGGGAAGGGCATCAGCACAAGCTGGGCACAGCTCTGCTGGTCATCTCCCACCAGGATTCTGTGACTTCCCAGGTGACACTCCACAGGCCAAAGGAGGGGTCAAATATGGAGAGCTTCAAGGTCTGCTGCAGGTTTGTGGCTGGTGGAGGATACCCCTCTCTCTCTCACACTATTCTCAAATTCTGATTTTGTTTTCCAATTACACCCAAATTATGCTAGATTAAAACATGCAAGATGCTGTGACAGATTTCAAACTAAAGAGGGCCACTGCTTCTCTTCAAACAACGTCTAGTTATTCTGAGGAAGAGGTGACCACAGTCAAGAGTGGGGAGAGCTGCTCTGAAGTTCGAGGCTGCCTTTCCCTCCTCCTCTCACAAAGAAAAGAGTGGAGTCAGAAAGGCTGACAAGGGCACTGCACTGAGAGTACCAATGTAGCACAAAGCACCCAAAGCCACGCCTGATCTTAGTTTTGGCAGTTTGGTTCACAAACCCACCTAAACCTGTTATGGAAAAGGTTGTAATGAGTCCTACAGGGTGTTGCCTCCCACCTCCTTCATCCACTTTTTTTGAAGAAGTGCAACCAGATTTTTGTGGCTCTGGAGCTAAAGGAGACTAAAGGCTCAGGCACACTATCTCTCAACTAAGCAAGTGTGTGTTTATTGCCTCAACAGCCTCAACAAACATCTCCCATCCTTAGAACAAAAATTAAAATGGGCAAATTCAGTGTAGAGAGACCTGGATGGACACCCTCAGAAGAACATGGAGTTTTGGGAGGCTGCACACATACACAGTGCAAATCTGCACATGAATGGTCTTGGTCCATCAACAGACATGATGAGGAGCAGCTACAGGACTTCTCCCACTCTCAGCTGGGATTGTTGTACATGGTAAATATGTGCTCAAAGGGAACGTAAACATCTGTGCCAAGCTGGGAGCAAACACACATGATGCTGGAGTTTCCTCCATGTCATGAAAGAGGTTCCCTGTTTCCCTCCTACACTCCCACAAATAGCTTGTTTGCTAAAGGTTAACTTAGTAAATGCCTCTGGGAAACACAGTCTGTAAATATGAACAATTCCTGTTGGCTGGGAGCTGCCTTCAGTGTGTAAGAATGTGAAAACTTCCCATCCTCAATGCAAAAAGCTCTTTCTTATTAAGGCCCTCAATTATTTCTAAACTTAGAAATTAAAACCAGCAATAAGCAGCATTTGTCTCACATCCAGTTTGTCAGAAGTATGTCTCAACCCTCTTCCCCCTTCCTTGGGGTGGGGTTTAATGGGACAGGGACCTAATGATTGGCAACTGTGAGAGTGGCAAAGCACATCCCACATTCTCTCTGCTTCAACACCTCTGATTCATCAAGTTCAACCTCCTCAACCAACAAAAAAAGAAGAGAATTGAAATAAAATCAAAAAAGGACAGGGAATATTTCTATAGCAGTTTTAATAGCTGAAGCAGCTCAAAAGGGCCAGACAAAAGTTACTGCCTGCAAAGGGAGAGGTAGGACACTCACTTTTCACAGGAATAACCCATTTGAAATGCTGTGTCACTTCCCAAAATCACCTGTATACATTCACATGGACTATGCATACACAGTGTGTTAAAACTGGGCTCTTCCAGCTGCATGATTTCCATACTACCTGCATATTACTTGTTCATAGCGAGATGCTAAGAGCAGGCAGAGGACATACACCTTCTGCTCCAACTTCTGCATGGTTTAGAGGCCACTTGAGAAGCAGACTTGAGTGGGAAAGTTTTCCCTTCCCCATCTCTATACAGCTCTTTCGCTGGGGGCTATTTCACTAAAATAAAATGGAAAGCATTTCTTGTTTTCTTGGTGACTACCCCGGATACCTCACCAATGCTCAATAAATTTCACCATGGGAATCATCCAGAATACAATGCCTTTTGTTAATGAGCCTGAGAAACAAGTGTTTGGGGAAACCTTCAAACAAATTCAGGTTCTAAAACTATGCAGGTGTATAACATGACAAATCTGGGAAAGGCAAAGGAAATGCTAGTATTTCCTGGTCCCTTATTTACATGTCAGCCTTGCGTGGTGCTGAAAAGCTCTCATCTCCAACTTACAGTTGAGAAGGCCCAGCTGCAGAAGTGATGCCAGAGCTGTAAGTATCATGAAGAGCAGAAGTCCTCCTCGCCTCCCCAGGAACCCAACCACGGGGCACATGGCCAGGCAGGATGCCAGGGCAATCCCAGCCATGGTGTAGTAGTCTGCGTAGAAGTTGTGGGTAATCGCCATCTTCGCCTCATGCCCCATCATGCTTTTTGCAAAACAGTGGTGTATGCCATAGCCAGTCAGCCTGGGGGGAACAGGAGAGCATAAGAGAGACCATTGCTGAGAGGGCAGAACACACACTGCAGTGTAATTCAGTGTGGGGAGGCATTAATCCAGGAATGCAACACCTTAAGTTAAGAAATTTATCTTCAAGTGATACTGTGAAAATAAGCAGTGATAAAAAGAAGCAAAAGAAAAAAAATCCCCATTCAACCAAATATTTGCTGACTTTAGTCATATAGCTGCTGCTCATGGCATGGAGAACTTTAGAAGAACTCCTAGTGTGTGATAGGTTTTCCCATTGTATTTTCCCATTGTTTTCCCATCCCATTCCCAGAGGAGCACATCTCTCTGTTCCCAGTGCACCTCTGTAGACAGCTACAGAGCCAGCACTGCTGTGATGATGTAGCCTCTGTGCTTGGACAACAAAACACCAGGAACACCCACCTGCCTGTGGCATTTAGTCATACTAAAAATACAAGCATTACACCTCACTTCCCAAGCTAGCCTGTTAAAGCTGAAAGCCCCTGAGAAAGGAGTGTTTGAAGTTGTATGTGCTACAATGATTATTACAATTATGAAACAATAAGCTCTAATTCAGCCTACACATTTACACCACCTTTCATAACAATGTGTCTCCTCCACCTTAAAAAGTTTCTTTGAGATGCCACTGATCAACATCTTACCATCACGTTTCACACCCCTTTCTCGTGTCTCACCTTGTGCCTTCAAAACATAGAAAAGAAAAGAAAAAAAAGGACGAAAGAGCAGGGGGCTGGAGGTACAAAAATCAGATGAGAAGCCCCAGCATAACCCCTGATGTGGTAAAAAATAGCAGCAGGGGTGCAACAGGAGAGGTCCATGCTCTCAACTGCACCCATCACAGCTCAAGTACCTCTGCCAGGAAGAACCTCCTGTCCCTGGCACTTATACAAGACAAATCTCATGGCACAAATTAACAGTGCCTGAGAGAGTGGGAGGCACAGATCCAGGTCTCAAAAAAAAAAAAAAAAAAGGCAGGTGCGTTATACTGATACACTTCTATCCTCCTGAAGGTCAGGAATTTGAAGCTCTGTCAATGTAAACTGGATATCAAAATAAGCATAGAAACAGCTGGGGGGGATATGCAGTTGCTGAGTACATGACAGCCCAGGGCCTGGGGTGCTTTCTCTTGCAAACTTGTGAATCAATGCTCTAGTTCAAAACCTCACCCTCAATACCAAACACCTTGCCCCTGATGAAAACCTAATACAAATGCTTGCTGTTACACAAAAATGACATGTGCTTTCAATAACTAGATTATAGCTGACTCTTCCCATAAGAGAAATATTAATCAGCAAAACAGTAGTAATAAAAGGGCAGTGTTCACCAGCTTTTCTTCTGTCTTTCTCTTCTATGCATGCAAACACAATTGCAGAAGTTGCTATTGAGGCCATGACATAAACTACGTTATTGTATGATCTGGACTTTGCTTTCCAGTTTGTTCCCTAAGAATTCCTCTATTCTCCTAACTTGGTGAGCAGTTCAGAATAGTTACTTTTAAAACTAAATCCTTGTCTCCCTTAATTTCTTTTTGTTCCCTGCAAAAGGTTCCTTCTCCATGTACTAAAAATTCAGCACAGCCTTGTCTTACAGGAATAACAGAAGTAAAATTAAATATTTTCTTTTCACCCCTTAAAAACAAACATGAAATCTATTTCCTCAGACGTACATCTGCTTCATGCTCTGCTTGGATGGCAAACAGCCTCCCTGTGCTAATGCCAGAAGTTATTCTTTGGGCTGCCTAGTTCTGATTTAGGGAATTTCCAAATATGCAAATTAATGTGGGTGAGGGAGAAGGGGAGAATTCCCTATGCAAACACTTTTCACAAATACATTTAACACTGTCTATTAAATGTACTTGGTGAGCCTAAGGAGAAAGCTCTCTTTCAGACCAGAGGGGGTCCCTCACTGGTGGGTGGAAGAGAGACACAAACCTCATAAAACCAGAGTTGGTTCTGCAACCAATAACACTGGAGACTGACCCCTGAAGTCTGTGTGCTTCTGGGTGACTGTTTGCCCAGCACAGGAGCTGTCCCCTCTGGGTGATGACTAATCCATAAGTGTGCTAACAGGAGTGAGGGCTGCAGGGTAGTGCCCTGGCATGAGGAAGAAAGAGCCACAGTAGAGCTACATACTTTGAAACCTAGCAGAGAAAGGGGATTCCCAGTCCTCTCCATCCCCACCTCCCATTCAAAAAAAACCCATGAAAAATTCAAATGGGCATTTTACAAGATGGAAAAGTTAAAAAATGCACTGCTGGTGCCCTTCCAGAATTTGCAAGCCAATGTATTTCCTCTTTATAAGGTGTTCAGTTCTGGACAGAAGGTCTCAGAGCCTGTAACCTGCAAAACTGCTTGGTTTTGCCCATAGGAGCATGTCCTGGCCTCAGGAGGCAAACATCACATTGTTCTGTTAGAGACTGCACGTTCTCCCTGTGACCCCCTGCACATAATTTGGGAGTGCTGAGGCACTTTGTAATCTGCCTTTGAAGACCCACAAAGCACAGCTGTTATATGAGGGAGCAACTTGTATTTGCTGGCAAGCAGCATCTTCCTCTGCACCACAGCCCCATCAAATGTAAACAACTGAACCTGCACTGCTGGGGCATAAATGGTTTCAAAACTCCCACCTGGGATGCCAAACAGATGCCTGCATGCATGAGCACCTGTCAGCATATGGCCACAGAAGACCACTGGTGACAACAATGCAGTTGCAGCACGGCACCTGAGAAGATGCAGCTCTGCTGCCTGAAACAGCCAATGAGCTCCTCCATGTTTGCCATAAAAAATACAGATCCCTGTAACAGCTGGAGTTTTTTCAGGAAAGATCATTTATCAGAGATGTTAGTGAAGGGTCCCACAGTAGGAAACAGTGGAGGTCCCTCATCACTTCCCACTGCTGCTCCAGTTCACTGACCACACAACTATCCAAACAAAGATTGGACTTACGAGTTCACACACAACACTACGATGTTTTTCCACAGGTTCCTTGTTCCGACCACTTTAACAATGCAGACTTTCTTCGGTCTCCTGGTGATTTCCTTTTCCAGCTCTGAAACAAACCAAATCAGAATTATCATTTCTCTGAGGAGAATGAGAAGGAGAAGATTCACTTGTGAACTAAGATATTCTGAGGGATATTCTGGAGTGCAGAACACTATTGATTACATTAACAGGAAGTATAAAAACACTGAACTGCCTGCCTAAAGTTCAGCACAAAAACCCTCCTTTTCTTCCAGGCTTCCCTTCATCTTCTTGGGGCAAAAGAACTAAGAACTCCTTCATACTCCAAACCTTCTTGCAGCTAAAAATGTATGTAAAGTGGGAGCAGTGTGGAGCTTGTTGAGACAAGCATGATAGCAAATTTCTTGAAGAACTTCAGGATTTTATTAATTTTTAAACCTCTCCACAGGGAGGACTGCACTCATGCAGCTACAGGCTCTGCTCCCTTTGTACAATGCATACCTAAAAAGCCATGGAAAGGACTGGAGCTCAAACTCATTTTTCATGGGTAATCTTTTGAAGTTTGTTCAAATGCAAGTTTCAAAATGAAGTGGCTAGGACATTATGTCAGCTCATCCATCTTCCACTCCATTCCCTTTTGAAATATTTAAATTTTTTCTGATGGATGTCCTGAATGTTGGGACATTTCCTTAAAAAAAATCATTGGGCATCAGCAGCTGTGGTGTCTTTGCATTTCAGAACTAAAAACCCACCATGTCCTTCCAGTGCTGGGCAGTTTCAAGTGAACTTTTCTTTGCAATGCTGAAATAACACATAAGACATTTCAAATGTTGCATCTAATACCCTTGTTGGCACAGGACAATAATGAAGGGCACTGCTTATTTCCCAATTATCATTAAGTTAGAGCTTGAGCACCTACCTAAGCTTGCCAAAGCAGCCACTGTTTCCAAGCTACCGGATCAGTGAGCAACAAGTCCAATAAAAGCAGGAGAAGCTGTAGCTATAAAGAAGCATCACAAAAATAATGACCTCCAGGAGCACAGACTAGGTCTGTTTTTTGGGGCAAAGGCTTTCACTGCTGCTTTCTAGCCTGCCTGTGTTTCAAAGGCAGCAGCGTGGCCCTGTGGTGAAGGGTGCACGTGTTCCCTTCGTGCATATACAATGAGCTCGGGTGTCCTCAGTCGCCCACACTGGCCTGCCCTGACCTCTGCCTTACTCTGCTGAATAGCAACCTCCTAAAGAGATGCAAGGCAGGAGAAAATAAAAGCAAGCTGGGGATGGGGGGGTGGGGTGTGCGGGTTTAAAAAAAAAAGAAGTCACCTGAACTTACAAACTAAACAAAAACCACATTTGCCAGCTATTATTTGAAAAGTGCATCGCAAAAATAATAAATCAAACAAACACTATTTACATGCAAATACTTGAGCTATTAACTGCTCACAGGTCACTCCTGGCCTTCTCTCTAGAGTAACTACTGTGAAGGTTTCCGACAAAAGCAGCAAAGGGTATTTATTGTTAGTGACTGCACTTAAGCAGAATATTGCTATACTACTTTCCTAACAACCTGATAATGGCCATTTCTGCCCAGAATCTACACAGCATGAAGCTCACAAAAGCAGAAAAACTAAGGTAGAGCAAAAGAATAAATTGGTTAAATTAATATCTGTATTACAAAAGCCCTCTTCAGGCTCAGCAATGGATAGGGACCATATTAAAATATAAGCAATAAAAAAAATAAAAAGGAACCTAATCTCAAAGAACAAGGTCAAAATAATTTTTGTAACAAGATTCTAGGAAGGAATAAGCAGGAACAAAATAATTCAGAACAATGGAAGCAGTTAAAACATAATTGTAAAGCCCGTGACTGACCCCAGGCCAAACCTTCTACAGCAAAAAAAGTCAAAGCAAGCACTATAAGAAGCACAAAGGTTTTGAAAGGCTGTTGGTGGGTGTTTACTATTTCAGCTGAAGGGCAACAATGAAAATCACTACCCAAACAACACATATTGCACAGATTTCATGTGGACAAAAGGGTTCACTCTCAAACTAGGAATGACCAGTTCTGGCCTATAAAGTAAAACATTCTCTGTCAGCAAAAGGTACATACTCCATATTCTTCAGATTTTCTTAATCTGATAGGGTTTTCTGTTTGCTTGTTTGCCAGAGAAATTTCTACTTTTTTCTTTTAGGACAGGGAGCGGACTTACTTGTAAATACATGCTGTGTTGAGCCACAACTTAATAAAATTAAGAGAAGCAACACTCAACTTGGCTACACTTTTCTTTGGAACGAAACATTATTTTGCCCTCCACTCCTGCTTTGTTCCTACATCAGGGGTTCCTATAATCCATATGTTCTTTGTTTATTGTCATGCATCCTTCTCACGTGCACTCAGGCCTCCCCACAACTTCTGAACTAGTTCCCATCAGTGTTTTTCACTGAATTGCTGTTCTGCCCTCAAGTAAAGGCTCACTTGATTATGTGAACTGTCAAACACCTCCTGTGTCAGCTGCAGTGAGGATCACACACGACAGGGGAGCTCACCTCTTTCTCTACCCTACTCATGGAGCAGTCTTTAGGCAGTGGACCCTTGCTTCAGCTCTCATGGGGTTAAACTCCATGGATACATCACAGTATTATATAAAAATGTCTTGATTACAGATGTAAGAGCATTATAAGCATTAAAAAAGGGGGAAAAAAGGGAGGGGGAAAAAAAGGGAGGGGGGAAAAAAGAAAAAAAAAAAGAGGGAAAAATAATCTAGCCTCAAGCCTTCTACCAAAGAAAGCAAACAGAACCTGGCTTTTTATAGAGAGCCTTGTGACTGTACCAGCTATTTATGCCTCCATCCCTCTATGATGTTACAACTCCAAATCTAAGTCACCTGCTTCAGATGAATGACTTGTCTCCAAGTCTCCAACACAATCCATCTTTCTGATGGCTTTCTCCCTCCTTTGCTTCTATGAATACCAGTGAGATATTGACCAAAAATCCCCACTGCACTGCAAAATCAATGACTTGCAATAACCAAAATATCATTCCAATAGGAACAAATAAGCTATGTGACTTGCAAAAAAGTCATCAGCTACAGAAGTGGCTGTCATGTAAGTGACCTGCTGTCTTTGGAGGGAGCCTGCCTGCCTGAAAGGACCTGCACTGGCTGAATTTGATGAGCATCAGGAGAGTGACAGCTCTCAGGCTGACTGACTTTGTATGTCAAAGTTAAGATATTAAAAGTCAAGGCAAAGCCTATTAAAATGTCATGGACACAAACTATTGCTCTCTCAGAACAAACACCAGAAAAACTCCCTGAACACCCAACTTACTCTTTGATTTTAAACTGAAGTCACCAGTACAGAGGGAATTTGCGTTAAACGTTTCAGTTTTGGTTTACCAAAAGGGAGAGTGTGGAATATAAAAATATTTCTATCCATTCATTCAGAGGCCCCTAATAAGTTTTCCCATACTGCAAAGCCCACACACACTCTAAGCTTCCCATTCAGGGACTCAGTAGGAAAACTGTCAACAAGCTAACTCTTTATACCTCAGGGGAAATTAGAACTATTCACTGGCAGACTTTAAAAGTCTCATGGGAAGGGGAACCCTACCATCTTCCAACTTGCAAGGCGGCTGAAATCTCATGGGACCCTCTGCATTTCAGGAGCATGCCTTTCAAAATCAGAAAGTATCTTTAAAGCCTTCAGATGAAGCCACCCATCTCTGCATCACTTGGCACAGACAAAACAGACAAAAGCCCAAATCAAGCTGCTGAAAAATTATGTCCAAAATGACAAGTGTCCTGTGGTGATGGACTTCTGCTGGATTTTTCTGGCTGCCAAAAGATACTGTCAGTAGCTCTTTGAACATGAAAAGATCTATGGAAGCCTAGCACAGAGACTCAATCAATCCCTGGAGCATGACAGCTCTGCAGCAGGAGGTGGACCAGTCCAAAACACAGAGATGAAGCAGTCTACTCTCAGGCAGGCACAGTTACTGGTACATAGGTTTATTTATACCTTCCAGGACTTTTGTCTAGCTCTCAAGCCACATACAAAAACTATGAGGTAGGTAAAATACTGACTGATGGGCAGAGAACAAAAAAGGATAGAAAAGTAGAAATCATAAGTGGATGGCAGGACATTAGAAGTAGGATGACTCGTCATATTTAAAAAAAAATAAATCTTGTTTAATAACCTGCATAGGGAACTTGCAAAAATCTCAGAAATGTACCAATAAGGTCTGCTGGTGACAAAATGAGGCGCTACCTTACTATCAAAGGTAAGGACAATGTAAATGGGCTGTCAGAAGGAACTGGGTGAGCTTGAGATCCAGTGTGTGGCAAAAGCAAGTGAAAATGTGAAAAGGCCAAATTCTCAGTAATTAAGGGGAAATGCTTCTGGTAAGCAAAACCTGTGTTGGACTTGGTTATGCACTACTTGAACACAAGTGACTATATGGCACCAGTTTAACACAGTCATGAGGTATTTGAAATTCAGACAATGAAATACTGGAATTCTTTCACAGTTCTGGTCATCAATATTTGAGAAATGAAAATTCCAGCAAGCCCATTTATAAAAGGAGAGAAGATAGAGGAGAACTTCATCTCAGTACAGGAATAGGGCTGCTGTCTTCTCATAGGGCATGAGGAAAAAGAGATTTAAGATAGGCACAGACAGGAGCAAATGGGAAAGGGAAAAAAGAACTAACCCAGACAGCTATAGTGTATTTGAATTGAATGTTAAAATGTACCCGCAGTACAAGAAGGATATGGAGACTGAAATGGCCTTCTAACAAATGCACTGGACATAAATACTAACAGCATTTAAAATGAACCTCTTTTCATGAGAGCAACTCTATAACTCTAGGACTATAACAGCTGAGCAATTATTTATTTCAATCCTGTATTTCTAATTACATTCAAAAAAGATCAAAAAGTCAGACATAAGGTTGCTGTTGCAATCTTCAGTTGCTCATGTGCATTATGATACAGCATTTAGATGATCACACATTAGTTTTTCCCCCAGAATGTTCACTGCAGTCATCCAAAGGGCAGGTGTTAAAGAGGTCTCTGCCTTTCCCATTCAACATGTACCCCTCAGCCTCATTATCCAAACTTCCCAGTGAGTACAAAAAATAATCACAGATTTCCTTAGAGACATTCCTACAGTGCTGTCAGAATATACATGTATTTCATAAATGCAAATGAAATAATCTCTACCACCTTGTAAGAGTAAGGGCAAAGATTACTACCATTTTGCAGGCAGGGAGATAAAATAGAGAGGATTTGTATCCAGAATGAGCAAAAATCGTGCTGCAATACCCCTTGTAGGTGTTGATATAAATGCTCCCATCTTTCTGCAAATCCAGCCCCAGAATAACACACTAGAGACAGACACTGAAGAAACTGTGATTAGTGACAGCACTGAAAGGGCCTGATTCCAGGGAAATCTCCATCATCGTACAGGAACATCCCTGACACCCAGAGAATGAGTACAGCTCTTCAGGAGGTATTCAGCTTAATTTCCCCAACACTATCCTCCTTCCTTCTGCAACCCTCTGCCTCATTCACTACACACCTTCCAAATTCTGCAACAAATGAGGAACAGACAACAGCTGCATTCCCACATCATCGTCCATCCTATGCACTGATTCGTCCATCCTATGCCCTGTGGAAAAAATAGGTTGTAATCATGTTATTAAAGGCTGTACCATCATGCCTTCATGCCAGGAGGCCAAGCAGGGGTTGCCCAGGCAACCTGACTTCTTGTATTTCCCAGAGCATGACTTGTCAATGCTTACATTCTTCTAACATCATCAGTGTTAATAAAAAACCCAACAACATGAAAAGCACCTCCAATGTCCTTGTGTGGAGCTGTGGCCATCAGGAGGTTGCAGGTACCCACACATGCACTGCTGCTCTCTGTTGTGGGAGCTATGGAGGGAACCTCAGCAAGAGAGTTCGGCAGCAGAGAGGGGTGAAGCAAACATTTCAGGAGTGGATTTTGCAAAAGCAGACTTCTGAGACTGAATCCTTGGGCTTGACAGCTTGCTCTGGAAGGAGGGGGGAGCAAATGATTGCAGCCCCTTTAGTCTCCATATGCTCTAGCTCTCCTCTGTTCTTCCTCTACAGAATGTTACTTCCCCCCAGTCCCTTGTTGCCCTTGCCTGTCTAAAGTCCTCTCTAACTACCTTTATTCTTTCTCCCACAACTTTTTACAGTCTCTTATTTTCTCTCTTCTCTGGCCACTGGTCCCCTCTTACTGCTCTCCACTTCCACTTGATTGCTGAGGTCTCCCCTCCTACCCTTCACATCCATATCCAGACTCACCAGTCCTCTCTCCTCTGGTGCCCATGGGCTGGGGAAATGCTGGCAGCACCAGGGCTTGCTGCCAGCCCTCTGCACATGGTTCCTGCCCTGTAAAGCTGGCTCCTCTGGGAGGATAGGTAGCACTGTGCACAAAGAGCCAGTGTGCCAGCAGGGCACAAATCAACAGGCTGGAGTGCAGCCAGTCAGAGTCCGCACAGGACTCAACTAGTTAAAGAGAGTCATTCAAACTGAAATAGGGGCTGACAGCTCACTCTTCTTTCTTTTTTTTTTTTTTTTTCCTTAAATTTTCTAGCATATTTGGCTTTTTCCAGTGGCATCAAAAGGCACATTCTCAGTAGAGTGCACCCTTTTCCCCCTGATCCCTACAAAACCTGATACTGTCAGATATCACTACTATCTTTGCTAAGGATACAGTCAGGGCACGCACCACGGGCTCTCCTCTTCCATTACTGTAGACCCAGCCAGGAGAAGAGGACCTAACTGACCAGTTTTATTGTTGTTAATCACTATCATGTACAGCACATCCTGAAAGAGTTACACAAACTCCACCAATTCCTGCTGCTGGACAACAGGGACCCAGCAGGAGAAACCCAGACCCTTCTGAAACTGATTTAACATACAAGAGGACAACAGAAATCACTGGCAGGGTATTTTTTTTTTTTTTTTTTAATTTTGAGATAGAAATCTCTGTGGCTGACACACAGCCTTCAAGCAGCACCTTAAACTGTTTTAACTACATTTCCCACATTTACCTGACCACCCTCTGTGAGCTGCATGGAACATTTAAGTTTAGCACCATTAAACACCCAAGAAACTGGATCTGGCAAAGGTTTGTACTTCACTATCACATGGAATCACCTGTATTATGGAGCCAGGAAACTTGCTTTTCTTCTCCAGATAATACACTTTTCATCTATCACAAGCTTTAAACTGGTAGTGTAGTGATAGGTGTGATGGTCTGAGGTTATGAGTAAAGCTTTATAGGGAAAGAGACTTTCAGACACAAGGCATTTTCACCCTTCCCTCTGCTATTTACTCAGTGGAAAAGGAAAATGCATATAATTACATAGATTCAAGCCTCATGCTTAGGAAAAAAAAATATATATATTGCAAAACAAAACAGAAAAATAGCTTATGTTTGAAGAAAAGTAATGGCAGCATGTTGTTCAGCAGCAAGAAAGGTGAAAGATAATTATTTTCTTTTCTTCAGAGGGAAACTCTCTGAAAATCATAGCTTCCCTAACTGCAATTTACACACATACATACAGAGAGTACTTATCACCACTGTACCCCTTCATTTTCTCCATGTTGTGTCATGCATGCTGTAGTACTGGCAGTATCTGGGTGCTTTACCTTTGCTGTCTACCCTTTGTGATTACATCAGTATTATTTCTCTAAGCTTAGAAGGGAATTTTGGGAAGGAACAGCTATAGCCTCTCTGCCCACAGGAGCACCACTGACTGGTTTGTGTTTCCATCCAGAAACGAGCAAAAAGGGAGCTTTATTTTTCAGCCTGGCCAAGTAGTTATTTTCATGTTAAGGAACACCTGGAATGTCTCCCCACACAGGGGAAGCCAAAGAGAACTACACAGGGGTGGGTTTCCGTGGAAGCATCACATGTGACACTTGGGCAGCTGCTGATACAGCAGGGTCTCAAGTGGAGCATTTCCCAGGACATCCAAACACAGCAGGGCTGGGTGCTGGTGCAGCCAAGGTCAGCTGGCAGCAGACAATCTGTTCCAGGCAACAAACAGATCCTTCAACCCCACACAAAGAAAAAGAATGCATTTATAAAAATAATGAAAGCCACCTAAAGTGTAACACGCCTTCAAAAGGTGTAAGGATGGTTGGTGCTTTAGGATTTCCAATTCCCCTAAACACTCTTTCCTCCTGTTTGTTAAACAATCTTAGCTCCTTAGCATTTATGACACCAAGGTCAAAACGAATGCCCTGCAGCTGCACTGAAATGTATCTTTGGTTCTTGTTCTACAGAGGACCAAGGAAGAGATGGTGAAGTTCCTGGAGAAACTGGTAGTGAAAAATCTGTACTGAATTACTATTACCAAAATGTTTAATTTGTTCATGATTGAAGCTGACTTTTTTGGGTAATGTTTTGAAACTGAAAAATTCAGCAAGCCTGTTTTAAAAATGACATTTCAATACACAGTTGAATAAAAAGAATTTCCTTAATGGAAAAACAGATTTAAACTTTTATTTCTAAAAGAAGGTAAAGTTTGAAGCCAACTGGTAAAATTTTGAGTCTAAACATACTAGGAGTAGTTTAACCAGGTCTAATTCACCTATGTTTCTTAAACATTTAAGAAGAAAATGCAACCACACAAACCCAAAAATCTCATTATAAAGGCAAATTATTCCTGCCCAGAATCACAAGGCACACCAAGCACTCAAAAATAAAGCCACTTAAAGCTACTGAGGAAAAAGGTCCCTTTATGCAACCAACATCCACCCTGGGACAGGCTACTGAAGATAAGGGCTATGTAAATTTACAACACTCTAGACTCCTACCAGCATCCCTTGTCTGTCTTTAATTTGTTTCCCATGTAAGCACACTCCCACTCCATCTTGCTGGCTGGACATTGCCCATCAGCTGCCCACCCTCATTTTCTCCTGGCACAGGTTGTTACAGCAGCTGCTGGACCTTTCAGCTGCAGCTGCATCACTGTCTGGACTGTTAGTTGTTGTCTTTAGAGACCTCTCCCAGGAGAGCACTGGCAACCACTCCAACCCAAAGACTGTCAAAAACAGCAGATAAATTTTGCTTCCTTTTTTTCCCCCTGCCACCTCACACATGGGCCACCTCCCCATGGCACAAAGAGGCCCTACAGACAGTTAGTGGCACGCCCCACTACAGGCAGTGTAGCCAAATGGACAAGCAAAAGCTTTCAGCAGGCAGTGGAAATGGTGTGATTCTTCAGAAAGGAAAATCAGCCTGTTCATTGCTTGGAGAGCAATTCAAAATTAAATTTTCTTGCATCCCAGAAATAATTTGTCCTCCTGAACGCTGCTCCTTTTTGCTATGGAACTCATATCAAGTACCAAAATAGGTATATATGAAATTCCTATAACTCCTGTAATGATCTGTTATATTGGATACACTAATTTGACTGGTATGTATGAGTAAAGTTACAGTGGGATTTTCAGCTGGAAGGGACTGCAAGTGAGCAGTTTATCATTTAAATGCATTGGGAGTAATTCAATCACAGGGGGCTGTTACAACAATGCAGCGAGGAATAATAAACAGCAACACAATGGCCCCTAACTAGAGCAAAACAGTTTCCAGCCCTTTCAGATGGAAAACAAAGAATAAAACAAATCACAAACAAAAATCCCTCCACACAGATAGGAAAGCTCAACAATGGAATCAAGGGAAAACAAGGGATATCTGCATCAGGCTCAATGGCATCCTTTCTCCCAGACAAGTCCCAGTTTTTCACCCATTCCACACCAGAGCAACTATGGGCATATTATTACAGCACATAAGAGCAGAGAAAGGGTTCCTCCTCCTTCCTGACCCACTGCAAGATACAAGGCCTGCAGCTTGACCACATTCTTAATTCAAGAATCCTACCATTCTGCTCAGACCATCAACACCCCCAGGTACCCAGAATGAGAGAGGTGGTCCTTCCTTCAGTAGTTTATAGTTAATCTTATTTCATTCTTTTGACACTGCTCCTGTCTTACTCTCCCTACAGAAACGCAGCTTCCCTCCAGGGCTGCATCAGAAAGCGTGGGGATGCTTAAAGAAAGAGTTTAAAGAGAAAAAGTGAGGGAAGAAATAATAAAAAACCTCAACAACCTCATCATCAACAAGAAGGCAGAAATGACTGTGTTCTGAATAATTTATAAATTGCAAATGGTGTTGTACTGACAACTGCTATGTCTAAATGCATTTGCAGTCAGAGGATCCATAGTAGCAAGATGTGAAATAATGCTCTGGTTTTTCACCCTCCTTAAACAGGAGTGTACTCCTACCATGAAACTGCTGAGAAAAGTAATCAGTCACAAATAATAGTCATAAAAGCAGTTTTGACATTTAGCATTCCTTCATGGGCAATATCATTATACATGGCTTAAATAAAACCCTCCAAAACACAGTTGTGTCTTTATTTTTTTCCTTAAAGGAAACTCAGGTAATTTGTTTTTTCTTTCCCCTAAAATACATTTGATTTCATCTGCAAATTCAAGAAGCTGACTGACAAAGCCAAATTTAGGAATTGGTTGGGAAACTCCAAGGCCAATTGTTGGCTCAGGGACCCATCATTTCTCAAGATCCATCATTTATTCTGAGGAAGATCTGCAAAAATGAGCTCAGGGAGGGGGATGCAGATCAAGAGGTTAATGGTGGCTCACACACCCCTCGGGCTTTTGAGAACTTTACCAGAGAAATAGCATTTACACTGCAAAGCCATGTTGCATGATGCAGATCCAGGAACTGTAACCCCAGACACACAATTACATGCAAGCCAGCTAATTAACACCAGTGTGCCGACTGCACCAAAAATCACACCAGTGACCTGGGCATGCATACCAGAGATCCTGAACTGGGCATTTCATCCCTCACTGATGGAGACTGCTTTATTCATTAGCCACTAATGTTAATAGTGACAGTTTTCTATCCCAGATTAAGCCTGTTCCAGTGCTGACTGATGCCTTTAACACTGACTGATGGAAACTACAGTTACCCCAGAGACCTTTGACAAGGATCTGACAAGTGTAGAAGCATCACTTCTACCCACTGGCAAAGCCACTGACTGAGGTTCCCCTGCAGCCCCTGGGGTCAGAACAGGTAGTGTTGGAAAAGTGGGGGAAATGTGTCCACCATTTTCTGACAAGTGGGTAGTCTGATACAGATTGCAAATGACAGTGCAAAATGAATGTTTATGGGCAGAATCAAGCCTGTGAGAAAGAAAAGGGAAGCCTGAACCAAATCTGACAGGTTCACTAGTGAGATAAAGATCCAGAAGGTCTTTGCCTTTGTTGTAATCAGACAAACACACATACACACATGCACAGAGTCTCTTCTGCACAGCAACCTGCAAGACAGGATCTTGGCTATTTCAGTGACAACTTTGGTGATCAGGGGAGCCAACTCTTTCTAAAAGCATCAGTAAACCAAGGAATTGATACCTTCAACTCTCAGGCAAAAACTGTACCCTATCACTGTCACTTGCAGCAATCCCCCATCCCTAAAGCAGCATCACTCAGATGATGCAGGAGAGGAAAGCAAAACAGCTCTTGGAGCAAAGCTTTAAAGAGAAACTCTAATGTGGTTTAGGTTTCCCATGGGGCTGGCACTTTACAAAGGGGGTTTGAGTGCTGCTGCTTCTCCAAACCAACAGAGTAAGTGTTGGGTGATGGGCAGGATCCCAGCAAGCAGCTTCCTCAAAACACAGTTTCCAGAGGCACACAGAGCTGAAGACGCACTCTTGTAGCCGTGGTTAAATTCTTCAAGAGATGTCTCTAAAGACACATGGCACTGCAAGACAAGACTATAATTACTAGGACTGTTCAACAGGCCACGTAGTTTTTAACACAGTGCTGGAGTTTGGAATGGATGTTCAAGAAAAGCAGAATGAATGAATGAATGAGTGAATGAATGAGATGATTTACAGGCAATAAATAGATAATTTAGTTCTGGGCAGTAATGCTACGTGCAGCCTTTAGAGAAGAGCTGGGGGATTTGCAGTTGTCTGTCCAACTCACCAGGCACCACTCCTTTGATGTCGCTTTCTGTGCTCATCCTGTTCTTGTGTGTGAACTGAAGGATCAGTTCCTTGGATGCCTCAAACTGTTGTGTAGCCATCAACCACCGAAGAGACTCTGGGAAAATACTTTAAAGAGGGAAAACAGGTTAGGGCTGCTTCCAAGTTTCTGTCAGAGGATGAACTGGTAGAGTTTTAGCTGCTCATTTAACCACTCAGAAGCTATGCAATTATTTCAAAATACAGAAGAATAACTTATTAAACAAAAAAAAGGAGGGAAAACAGATTCAGACTGTGCAAATTTATGATATTTTCTTTAATCCTGATCCATAAATCATAGAGGAAGTATCCTATCACATGGAAATATGACACATTGGAATTTTATAACATATCACAGGTGCTCTGTCCATTATTATAACTTGAAAGAAATGAGAGGAAGAGGCAGTGCTGTCTGCAGTAGATATTTGCTGCCAAGAAGGGAGTGAATGAGATGCACAGTTGACACATGGTAATTCAGACCAAAGAAAAAAAACAGCTGACAGAAGTAATCTGGGTTCTCTTTTAAAGATAGATGAAAGAGAAGAATTACTTTGTAGAATGATAACCTTCCCCTACTAAAGATAATATTTCACTAGTTGCCTTAAAAATATATACATGCATACAGTTAAAGTCCATTTTCCATCCAGTTGTTTCTTTCAAGTGGTGATATTAATCAGATTAATGAGCTTTACTGGTCACTCTCCCTTCTGTTCCAAATTTGTTTCTTTTAATACAAAAAACAAAAGAAATACATAGCTCTTAAAACAAACTCCCAAACCCTCCCATACCTTTAGGGACACGCAAATTTCAGATCTCACTCTAAGTATTTTTTTTCACATTAAGACCTCCTTTTTACTACTCTTCCAAAAGACCTTACCAAAAACAAATTTAACAACTAATTTTAACTCCAAATATGTAATAAAACCTCAAATTTCCTTCAAAAACCACTGATCTTTGCTGTGGATCCTGCCCAGTTCTTGTACCTCTAAGCAGTAAATTGCATCATTATCATGCTATTTCTGAGGGCTGATACAATTTGGAAGACACCTTAACAAAGCCTCCAACTGAGAGAGAGAAAATATTTTTGGAAGAAGAGATAAAAAGGAGAGAAATCAGGCAGACTGTAATCTAAATTATATCAGCCAATAAAAATATGTAACAACTATGATGACCGTCATTCAGCTTGACAGCTTATTTACTACCCCTCGTCCTGCACAGATGATTTGGCACATCTTCCAGCAGAAAGTCTTGTAAAAAAAAGGCATTTTTTAAAAGTACTAAGAATTTTTTTAATGCAAAATCTCTGCATCCTTGCCCCTGGAGAGAGCACAGCCTCAGCTACCAGATTATAAGTTTTAGATTTTCAACAGTCTACTTACAGGTTCCAAACAACAAGTCCTGTGATGACCACCCACACATAGGGAAAGGAAAGGAGCCATGACAGTGGGCATCACAGGTTGGGGACAAACATGTCTCTTATTTTCTGGCTCCTGCAAGTTTCTCAAACTGTAAGTGCTGAAGCCTAGCATCTTTCAGGTGCTCCATCACTCAGTGTGAGCTGTGAGGGGTTCCTCAGAGACACTTAAAAATCCATGGGCTGCCTTGAGTCCAGGTCATCAATCCAGTCACAATCAATAAAAACTCCCATGGTCAAAAATTCTCAAACAGTGTGACACACTAAGTCTGGTTGCACCCAATGGACTCTCATGGCCAGAGCAGAAGTCCTGTCAACATCCAATGAATCTCATGGCCAGATGCAAAAGTGTCACTTATTGAGCAACAGGAATGCAGGTTCTTGGGTTGCTGGTGATAAATACACTGACTGCAGAAGCACACACCAATAATACTTAAAGTATGGAATACTACAGCCATTGACAAATTAAATTGTGAGATGACTAAGGAGCACTGAAAGTATGATCACAAACACAAGCTTGCTTTTTGAATTTCCTGAAGAAGCACTTGGTATTGCTGAGTGTTCGAGTGCTGCACAGCAGGTGGTGGGAGAGGAGATATGTACAGCCCATCAACAGTCCCAGGATACAAAGGTGAAGTCTCGTCTGGCCTCCTTCCTCAATTAAGCTACATTTATGATGTTTTCTTTGAGGGAAGGGAAAAGGTATAGTTATAGGTGATGTAATTTCATGTTTAGGTCAGAATTTGGGTGATTTCAGTCATTAGCATATGTGGGGGTGTGAAGAGTAATACATATTTTTGAGCCAATGTGACAAAGTTCAGCTTTTGGTCATCTTTTAGGCCAATCCTTTGGCTTACAGCTCCCATCAGCTGCATTGTTTTAAACAGAGCACGACCATAACCCCTCTGTGCCACTCCATCCTTTGTTTCCTGTCTCCCTTAGAGCAGGACACCAAGCTCCCTCAGTGTTCCTGCTCCAAGGTGTGCAGACAGTTTGTCCACGGTGAACCACAGCCAATGAATACACTCCTTCCTGCTGAACTTCATTATTTTCCTCACATAGCTGGTTGGTAGGCTGCTACATCCAGGTCACGGGGCCATAATTTTGCAGTCAAGGAAAAGAACCGAGGGTGGGGTAGGGTTAAACTTTCATCTCCTGTTCCACAGCTGCTGCTGCTTGGGAGAGGAGAAGAGGATGAGTGAAAGGCACATTGGGGAAAAAAGATCTTAAGTTAAAGAAATCCTAAGAGGAGAGAAGAATCCTTGATAAAGACCAGGAAGGTACCACATGTAACTGGAAGGAGAACTGTGATTCTGTGCAGATGGAAAATGGATGCCCAGGGAAAGATAGCAATGTGTTGTCAATCAGGGGTCTGCCTCAGGTCAACACACCCCAGTTATTGCAACTTTGTGTCTTGGTGCAAGTAAATCCCATCTAAAAAACACCAGAAAAGAACCAGTCACCTCTTCCCATTGTTTTGGTTAGAGTGAAACAGGGGTTTATTTCAAATTATTGATACCTTTACTGACATTCATGGGATCATCCTGTCTGGAGCTTCCTTTGTTCAAGGGAGAAGAAATCTCTGTATAACTGGAGCTCCCCTTCCCTTACAGCTCTAATATGCACACACACACACTTGAAAGGAGTCTAACTTCTATTAAATTACCTTTATACACCTGTCACAAACCCCTGTGCTCACATCTGGCTTACATGGGTGCTTTTCTGCCCTTCCAGAATGACCCAAGATCCCAGTAGGGGCATCTGCTCTGTACTTTTGTATCCAAGCCCACTTGCCCATCCCTCCTAGAGGAATCTGCTGCCTCTCCCTTTCCACCATCCACACCCAGTTTCCCAATGCACTCAGGCACACACCTCCTGGGGATGGTCTAGCCTGCCATGTGCATGTGGCCAACAGACGAGCAAAAACAGAGGTGGGAAGAGGGCTCAGCCCCAGCCCAGAGGGGCAAACAGCACTCTCACAGCAGGAGATGGAAGTAAGGAAAGTACACAGGAAGGAGATGGCAGTGCAGGGGCTATTTACAGCATCTGTAAATAGCATTGGACTCACTGCTTTGAGTACATGATGGGGAATTAACAAGCAGTGCAGTTTTCCAGTTCTTTTATCACCAATCAGTTATCTGTAACACATGCTGCAAGTCCACGCTCCGTTCAGAAGGAAAGAAAGAGGTAATAAAATGGCAACACTTCCCAGAGAATATGCAACAGATGGAAGCAAAAAGCCTAAGAGAAAAGTACATACTGTATCGACAATATAATTAAAGAGGCATCTCAACCAAGGTTCATTTCTGCAAATGCAAAAAACCCTGGGCAACACAAATCCTGATCCTAGGGCTATTACCACTACTTATCAAGATGCTGTGTTCCACAATATATAAGAGGGACTTATTTACTTGGTTTGCCTGCCCTGCCCAGCCAAAAAGCCACAGAGCTCTTGCAGATTACAGAATAATTTTTAGCATTTCCTGTCCCTTTCAATGTCACTCAGGAATGACCTCCCAACAGGAATGTGTGAGACCCTGCCAAAGCCACCTGGAAAACGTATGGCCTCCAGAAGACTGCTGAGGCATGCCTGCTCTCCATGCCATCCCCCCATGTTCATTAGGTATCTCCAAAATACTGTATCATCCTTTTGGACACAAATGTCTGTAAATATTCTGTTTGATATTGTGTTTTATCCAGTGTGAACATCAGGTATTTCAGCTGGCAGGCATTACTACATGAAGCTTTGGAGCAGACCAGCATATGTATAACATACAGCAGGTAAGGGAGGGAAGAACAGCATCATAGCTTAACAAAAACACCCATCATTATTCATCAAGATTAACACTGTCAAGATAACGCTATTTAAATGTTGTATGTTGAAATACAGGGGTAACCCCTTGCCTCCGCTGCCATTATTTTGCAAGGGACTTGTAACTCTCCTGAGTGTATATTTTGCCCATGCTGAGGCATGTCTACCTTGGGAATAAGCAGTGAAAGCCCCACTGGGGGTTACCACTGTCAACATAGGAGGGCTCTGTAAGAAGTTAATACAAAAATATAACTGTTACATACTGTAACAAGTTTTTACATGTTGTCACTTGTCAGGCATTACAACTAGCAGCCTAGCTCCCCATGGTGCATAACAAGCTTGGTCCTGCACAGAGTAGTGGCCTTTTTTCTCAGAGTACAATAACTAAATATTTTAGACTTGTTAGTATTCTTACTGTTATGGTTTTCTACAACACTGCTGTCATAAGCCTCTGCTGTCTTATGCCGCCACTGCGTGTCACTATTAAGACAGAACAATAAAGAAAGATTTTTTGGAATGCTTATAAAGTCATGGTGAGGATGGACCTGGCATTATTTCCAAGGTGAAAGCTAACCTGCTTCTCTCAGGACAGTTGTACCAACACCACAGTGCCACATGCAGAGAGGAGTGGGACCAGTTGGGAGTGGGGAATTCCTCGTAGAAACAATCCCAAGCTACTGCCTGGCACAGACCAGCCACCCAGACTTGAGCATAGCATGTGCTAATTTGGGCAAAATCAAGTCTAGTTTTGGGCTGACTACCTCATACACACAGAACATCCAAGTGTGCATGTTCCAGGGCTGACAGATGTTATTTGTAACTTTTCTTGGATGAAAGAAACCAACAGTATCAGTCCAGAACCACAACATAGGTATTGAGGGAAAATATAGCCATGCAGTCACAATCTGACAACAGCTAGGCTGGGATGCATCCTCTCAAGAACTGTTTTAGTCTTTTAAAGGGGAAGTGACAGCCAGAATAATAATAACAAAGTATAATTTCACCTCAGTGAAAGGGGACCATCTCCCAAGTGCCCATCGTGTTGCAGGGTGTAGCATACGTGCATGCTACAGCAGATGATGAAGTTATTCTTTCTTATTTCAAAGTCAAGCCTTTGCACAAGGTGAATGGAAGAACAAAGGGAAAGGTTCATATGTATTGTGAAGTACACACACTTCCCAGCAGTGGAGCATCTCCCAAGTCCAACACCAGGAGCTCGTTGGCAAGAGGAAGAAATACTTACACCCAGTAAAAGAGCATCAGCAGGAAGGGACAGATGATGACAGCCTGGAGGACCTGCCAGTCCCTGCAGAGGGCAGCCAGCCCTGGCATGAGGAACTGCCCCGCCATCTCGATGAAGCTCGCCACCATGGTGATCATGAACCGGTGCCCGGGAGGACAGAGCTCTATCCCTGAAACACAGAGCACACAGACAGTCAGCCCACACCGGCAAAGACACCCCCACAGCATCTCTAGGAAACTTGAAGGGAGTTCATGTCCTTCAGGAGCTTTGGCCAAAGCTATGCAGAATCAAATATATTTTGTTTCCTCACATATTTAGGTTCTAGAGAAACCCATTAACAGGTGTCTGTGGTGCAAACATTGCAACTTCCACATAACTGCTGTATCCTCATTGCCAGATTTCCTTTAGTCTCTGCCTAGAGAAGTATTTTACCAAATAATAAGCTGTTTATTTTTAAAGGGGAATGTTTCATTAAACAGAAGCCAAAAATCTTGGGTGATGCCTTTTTCACGCTTCTCAGAGCCACCACCTGCCTTTCCAAACAGTTTGCTGGGAGGTGGAAGAGCACAGCTCTCAGCAGGATGCAGGCTCCCAGCTCAAACGGGATTGCCACCTGCCCACAGCTTAATATGCTCCGACTCAGTCAATTCCAAGCTGGATTTTGCTGAGCGTGTTGTTTCTGGGTTTGCTTTTCTCAACAGCTTATCTTGATCAACTTTCAAACATGCCAACCTCCCATCTGTCTTATCCTGCCCCTCATCCTTCCTTTTGCTGTGGGGTGATTTACCACTATCACTGTCATCAGCTGTCTTGTGACAAGTGAGTAGATAAAACTCAGCTCACTAGATCAAATATTTCCTTAAACCCTGAATTCTGGCTATCTTTATTCAGTCAGAAGACGAATTTATCAGAATCACAGCCTAACAACAAAATTTTAAAAAGTCACAGAAGAAATTGCAAGCACAAAAATTGGACTGGCTTGTGGAAATTTTTTCACTAGTAAGATTGCAATAGAAGCCTCTATTTCATATTTCCCATTTGCCCATATTCACTTGCGCAGACTAACACTTTAGCTCAATAAACCTGCCACAAATGTTGTGTAGCATTTATTGGAATGCTGATACAGAAAGAGGCCTGTAAACATTCATGATATGTTGCTGTCAGCATTGTTGCTTTTCTATGGGGTGTTTCCTATGGTGGTTTTAAATTAGAATTTAATGGTTAGTAAAAATTTAACTGAAAAGCTGTAAGAAAATAGGAAGAGATGACAGCTGCTCCTTCATTCACTCTCTAACCTGCAGTTTGCATTTATCACTGTAACACAGATTTAAACTAACTGACCAGGAACTAGCTTGTAGATCAAATGTAGGATTAAACACCATACGTTTTGCTCCCTTTCTTTTCAGCCAATACAAAAACTACCAATGGATTTTTGCCAATACAAAAGGAAAATGTATCTGTTGTCAGGCAGCCCAAATTTTCATTAGCCTAACCACAAGCACAGCAGTTTTGGAAACAAAAGGGGGAGAAAAAGCCCTCAAAGACTCTCACGTGCTATAAAAGGCTTTTACATTTTAATTTGGTAAACAAGATTAAAACACAGAGATCCCTATTACATTAATATGGTTTCATTCTTACTAATGAAGTATCCCAAGCCTAGGAAATTTTTCTCTATGCAAAGAGGTCACTTCCGTTTTATTTCTCTAATCTCCAACTATAAAGTGCTTCTCTTTGTTTTTCTAAACCTTAAAGTCACAGTTACTCACACTTCAATATTCCTTCATTAAATACAAGGTCGAGTTTTGTTGCTATAGAAACGGGAAGTCTGCATAAGATATGTAAGGGTTTGGCATTTTAATTGCATTGCTCAGGTTAGTATCAGGTGAAAATAAAAATAACCGAGATATCAACTTGTATATAAAGTCAGGAAGAGGTGACCAAACAATAAAAGTATATTTTATTAAGTCACTGGTGCACAGTAAGAAACTCCACATGCAGCAGTTATTCATTGTATAGAAAGGAAATAGCTTCAGAGACTGTTTAGCATCTATTTTCTTCTCTGGATTATCACATGCATATTATCAGTTTCTGCCCTTTCCTCTAAAAAAGCTGGAGATGACAAAAAATAATTCCTGCTGCAGCTGGGCGAGCATGACTTCCAAGCAACACCAGCAGCATGTGAAATACCACATCTCTGTTGAAATCTTTTACATATTAGGGCAGCCTACTGACTTTCCAACATAACTGGCTTCAATTTTATATGATAAAAGATTCAGCACTGCAGTTTTTAGCAAGCATCTATCAGTCAACCCTTTCCCACCTCTGCAGCAAAGCCACCCTCTGCAGCAGGAAAGGCACCCAGCTGATGCTCACACTGGGGCCTCCATGCACCCAGGCACGAGGCCTCTGCAGCTGCAACTATTTCCACCTGGTTCACATGAGAAAACTACAGACTCAGACAAACCCATCACAAGACTGAGATGAGATTTACCCACCCATGGCAAATGGAGCAAACAAGATCCAGCTCCCTGAATCAATGAAAAAGTTTCCATCTCAATTAATTTGTAGAGCACGGAGCAAACTCTGGTCATACACACTAATCACAGAAATTATTATCAATACCAAAAACTCTCAGATACATCCATTTGCTTTACTTGGAAAATTTTGTATGGGCAAGGAGATGCGCACGTAAAGGATGTTGCTTCCTTGCCCAGCATTTCTACTCTGTGCAGCTCAGCCAGAGCAGCAGACCCAACTGAGAGACCTAATTTTCCTAACTCCCAGGCAAGTGATCCTATGGGCAAGTTGAATCCTGCATGCAAATCTGTCCTGCAGTACTTGGGCAGTGAAATCAGGCATGCTCAGGACACATGGGACAGACGCTCTCACAGTCAATAGGCACTCAGCAGCAGTGGACAAACAAGCTGGGCCCAGACAACCCCTAAGGCAAAACTGCTGCCAGCACAACCCAGCCTGAGGGCAGCTGTTTCACCGCAGGTGTGATCCAGAGCTGAGCCCCACAGGCATCCCAGGCACAAGGCACTGAACACATGAGACTCAGCATATTGCACCTCTGGCTGGGAAATGTGGAAACCGGGTCCTGGGGCCAGACATGTTATGCCCATGAGCTCTCAGGCTCACTGGGGTGGGAGTGAGGGAGCTGCTGAAGAACCTCTGCAGCACCCTAGTGGCTCAGCCCCACTGCCTTGTGCAGGAGGTCCCTGCCCTGGGCATAAGCAGAGGTAAAACCACAGGTCAGACAACAGGCTAACCAAGGCAAATGCAACAGGCACTGGTGACAGGAGGTAAAAGGATGTGACATCAGAAACGGCAAAATGTCTTTGCTAACAGCTTCTCTCCCTGGGACTGGGATGGACAAACTGGGCTACTATCCTTTGCAACAGTTTTTCAGGCAACCTCTTCTGAAAAGAAGATGGTAAAGTGAGATAAAATCTCCTAAGTATGCCACAACCTGACATCTGAAATGCTGCCCTCTCCCCTTTCCAACTGTTTATTTTCTCCCATCCTCCCACTTGCAGCTGTGGACGGAGCAGTCTATGAACATACAGACAGGAGACCAGGAAGAACTGCAGTATTACTAGGTTAACATCAGCTCATGAAGCCACAGAGCATGGCCCTCCATAGCCCACCTCCTCCAAATCTCACCAGACAAGCTGTCACTTCCATGGAAGGACTAAGAGCCACATCCTGTCTCTCCTTTCTCACTTGATCTCACATTTGCACACTGGTAACCATCTGTTTCAGATTTCAGAAACCCTCTCGTTTGTCTTAAAAGGCTGACATTTATTCTCAGAATATTTGCACAAGGATGAAAGGAAAATACTTCTATTTAAAAATAAATAAAGAAGTTAAGTCATTTGCAAACAGCATTTCAAGAGGAAAAAGAGGCCACATTGCACTGCTTGAACAACTCTGTAGCATTCACTTGTCCACCTCCAGACCCAAAACACAAAGAAATTCTTGTTCTGCAGCCCAAATTTTAGCTTCATCTGAAACCACAAGGTAGCAGCCTTTTGTCCCTTCCCAGTGTTCTCTCCCTGCCCAGTTTCCATCTGTGAGTAACCAAAACTGTAATTATATAGGAGTATCCCTTGGAGAAAATGGCCAAGACAAAGCACCTGAAGTCTGGCCAACAGCATTCACGCTGAAAAAAATCCCCAAGGAGACAGTCTGATTCTAGATTCACACTCACAGTTGCACATGATGTTTAAAAAAACCCAAACAAAATCCCCCAGTTTCTGTCAGTTTCCCCCGTACTCTTAATTCCTTCCAAGTACCCCTCTGAGATATTCTTCTGCTTCAAAAGGGAGGAAAAAAAAAAAAGAGACTCAGGTGAAAAACACTCATAATTTGAGAAGAATTCTCTGGCAACATAGCTTTAGGTGTAAAATGTGGGACACCAGAAATTCCCAGTGGCAGTAACAGCCTACAGCACCAAGGCTATGTTTGCCTCAGCCCCAGCAGTTGCTCTGCTCAGCCAAAAGCCAAGCGCAGGATGTGACCTTGAGAAAGGATTTTTCATTTGGACTCTGCTTTTCATCAGAGCACAAAAGGAAAGAAAAAAAAACCTCTAAGAATATTTAGTTTCCCAAGCTGCTCAGCACCTCCAGCACGTCCCGCCGCCTCCATGCTCCCTGAGGTCACCCTTTTGGCACCATGAGCTCTGCCACCTCCACCACAGTGATCTTGAAGACTGTTGGGAGGTGACCCTGTCCCTGCTGCTGCTGTGTTTCCTAATTCCCACCAAGCGCTCTCAAACCTCTGGGACCTTGTCTTCCTCCAACACTCTCTGTGGGATTTGCCCTCTGCTGTAAACAAATCATCTCACTGGATACTCCTAGAATAACATGGCCCCCAAGCTAGCTTTTGGCTAGCTGACTGGATAAAACTGCAGCAAAAACTATCAATAACTCCCAGACAAGTTTGCAGCTGGCTGCTAGGGGGACAGGAAAATAAAATCCAGCATATCTGCTTATATACACAAATTTCCCCTTGGTTACTAGACACAAACTTCTAAGAGCTGCAAGACTTACCCATGGGCTACACACACTTCTCATCTCTCAATTAGCACACTTCTGATTCAGTCCTGGCTGAAATGGCCCAGGCTAAGCCAGCACTCACTCCTGCATGAATTTAGACAAGGAGCACATCATCTTGATTGCCTTTGCTTTCACCAGAAGGAAAGAAGCATCACGTGTAAATACAGTTTATTAAGAAACAGCAAATGAAGTAACTCATGGAAGTAAAGGTTATCACACACACTGCAGTGCACAGACAACCACCAATTGATGCAAGCACAGGACAGAGACAGAGTGAAAGGGAAGGAAAAATCTAATTTCCTCTCTGTAGAAATCCAATCCACTGCCAAGAAAAAAAACCCAGTAATAGACTGAACCTCCAACAGCTGAGTAATAGTATTATTCTCCCCCAACAGCACATCAGGACAGAAGTTACTCCAAGATACACCTGTGAAGTGACACAGGTGCTCCTTCAAAGGTACTTTTCTACCCACCATCAATTTGGTGAGAGTTCTTTTAAACACATGCTAGCCCACCATTTAATTAACACATTTAATATGTGTCAAATCAGCCTGAGCACTGACACGAGCTGAGCTGACAGAGCCGTCAGGCTGGCACCAGGGCAGGCAGCCAGCACAACACCTCACCAGATGTGCAGCAGCACACTTAATTTCTGACCTCAATAGATAGCCTGGATTGAGCTATCTTGATAGGGAAATATCTAATCAGAACAGATTTGTTTCTTATCAAAACTAGATCAGATGATCATTTGGTATACAATGACAGGGACAGTGACAAAACTGATGCCAGGCAAAATACCCTTTAGATATACTATGGAGCCTCACAGAGAGGCATAGCATGAAAAAAGTAAATACAGCTACACCCCTCATGCAAAATCCAACTAAAACACAAGGTGTAGCCTTTCCTCTGTTTACTTTCCACATGTCTGACTTGCTCCTGTAAGGCACAAATGAGTAACACACCATCCCTATTTCAGGCCTAGTACTGCTCAACTGCATCAAGATATTTCAGGAGGAGCTCTCCTCTGAGTTGCAGACAATCTGTAGCTACCCACAGGTAGAGGGTTTGGACCATAAGCACGGAGCCAGGTTGGATTCAGTGCAGGGTGTTTACTCAACCCTCATTAACTTGGCTGCAGGAGCTGTGGACTTCCCAGGCATAATGTATACGCAGCAGGGCAGGACAAGGCTGAGCTCGGCTCCTCTAGGAACAGGAGACCCTGAGCAGAGGCTGCCTGACCAGTGTGTAGGATGTAGAGATGTCTGGATGCAGGTCCTGGATGCAAGCTGTCTCCCAAGGAGCATCAGTGGCAGAGAAAGAAGCACGTGTCATTCCTCCCTTCATCCCAGGGCATCTGTACTTGCCAAGTTTTACATTGCACAAGACAAACAACATCTTACAAACAGACGGCTGATTGCAAAAGAAATCTTTAACACACCATGCTGCCTGCCAGTCACAAAGTCATAAACTCAAAGAAATGTTAAATCTCATTTGAGGTACTGCAGTTGCCATCTATCCTACTTTCAGAGGGAAGCAGCAGCAGCATCTCTGCAGCTCCCAGCCAACACTGACTTTTGGTGACAGTTCCTGTACATGAATAACAGTATCATGAAACAACACAGAAAGAACACCCTTGGAAACCTAAACAGCAGTGACAAAGACCACAAGGAATGGGTAGATACAGAACATACTAATTTCAGTATAAACATGACTTAATTTAAATGCAATTAAAAATTGATTGAAAAGCTTTACCATGACATATGTTTTTATATATGTTAATTGCCACCTATAGAAAAAATTCTCATCCACCTCCAGTCTAAAATGTCCTATTCCCCTTAACATACCCTCCAAACCCATATAAATATTTGTCTGTTTTTTGCAAAAAAACTAAGATTGCACAGAAATATATGGGACTCTTTCTTGATCCAAAAAGGTGGCTTTCTCTAAAGGAAATGCACAATTGGTCACAGCAATGCTTTGCAAACCTAACACCTCTGCTGTTCACAACAGCTGGTGGCTTTTCTCTTAGCAGGATCTAAATCATTACTGACATCTTTTTGACAGGAGTGTATGAGAGGAGCTGAAACAAAAACTGATGTGAGATGTATCAGAGGAGCTCATTTTCTTTGATGCTTTAGTTGAAAGGGATCTGCATCTGTATTTGTTAGTGAATTTTAACAATATTGTAGCTACTTAAAATAAGAACAGAGAAGAAATTCAATAGCTGAAAGTCTGCACATCTCTTAATTTACCAACTGGCAAAAAATATTCCAACAGCAGCTGTTTCAAAAGCTCAGTTTGCAAACTCCAGATGGATGATGGTCCTCAAAGAAGCAAGAACAAAGAAATAACAGCCTAACACCTTGTTTCAGGTCTATTAAACACTTCGCAGCTCACTGAGATGGCAAGGCAGCCCCTCTCTCTGCAAGCACTGATCTCACATGATGTGCTCCTCCAAGAAGGATTTTTTTTGCCATTACCATCATGCTGTTGGACAACTGAATAGATGCACTGAGCCCTGGATTTGAGCACGTTGTCAGAGAACTGCATATTGATAACAAGAATTTGACACGGAAGACTTGAGTTGGTTGCAGCCTAGCTTATCAAACAGAAAAGACAAGCATGGAAGAAAACTAAATGGAGGACCAAAAAATGTACTTAGTAATTTTTAGGTCATAATAAAGCTTTGTCTGCCCTGCACCCCCCTCCCTCAGATCAAAAGGAGACAGCTTGTCTGAAGCATCTCACATCCAGAGGCACAACTCTGGGAAAGCACCTTGGTCTTTTCACGTGTGTCAACTTCATAACAAGCCCTCCATGGGCTTAGACACACAGTCTGAGCAAACATTGGGTGCTGTTTATTAAACTCTCATAAATACAAGTGTAACCCCCCCCCCCCCCCCACATGCATATATATAAATATACATACATATTTATGGATATGTGTATATATACACACACCCACATAACTGTAAAGGCAAAAGCCCCCAGCTCCTTTTCCTCCCCTGATCCCCCCGTGTGTCAGAAGCAATCAGTGGAAATTAGGGTGATGCCCTGAACAACCCATCCCATCTCAGGGGACCTGAATTGCTCAGGTGGCATCACCACGTCGGAGAGAGCCCGGAACTCCACAGCGCTGGCTGAAAGCGTGCACCGAGGGCCAGCAGAAGTGCAGGCGATTTAATCACGAGCAATTAGCGAGCCTCTTTGTGAGAGCCTGTCACACATTTGGCCCCCAGGGCACCCTCGTTTTTAAAGATTTATGCCACGCACTCTGGATAGATATTTAATGAACACTGTGAAAGGGGAACTGCAGAGATGCAGAGCCAATGAGCCGCTATACTGCGGGTGCTTTAAGCAACAATGCATTCGCTGGAGAAGGAGGTGGCACTCAGACTAAGGAGTGACTTTTGCATTAATAATTCTCTGTCTCCAGGGTTCAGCATTAACCCTAACACAGGTCTGGGAAGGCAAAGGCAGGCAGGCAGACAGAATTGGGATACCCACACAAGAGGAGAGAACCATGCCAAACACTGCACACAACCACTGTGCCTGAACAAGAACAGGCAGGACAGCCCCTGGGCAGATCTCCTTGAATTTTAAGCCCATGAGGATACAAAAAGAAAAATAAGGCTGTGGTAATCCATAGATGGTGAGAAAACGTTTCCTAATATAAAAGCAGATTGTGCACAGTTAGAAGCAGCACAGATACTGCTTTTCCTCTTTCATTTCCCAATGAGCTTTTATCTTCCAATTAACTTTCCCATAAGGAAAGAAAAAAAACCATATATTCTAGGGAAAAAAGAGGAAGGACCAGTGAAGATTTCCTTTTGGTCAATTGATTTTAAAGTGAAAAAGATATGGCATCCAACCTTGGAAAAAAAAAACTGCTTCCTGAAGCAATGAAAATTCCACTTTTCATTCAAAATCAAGTCTTAAGCATTTGGTTAGAAGCTTTTATTTCTTAGTTAAATGCATCCTCTCTATGCTGTAGAGAACACTTTCCACCACTCTGTGCACACAGAGTGCTCTGTATGGTGAGGTTTACTCGTGGCTGGTTTGTGGGCAGTTCCGCAGCAAAGAGTGTAATCTAATGGGCTCAGTGGCAGTGCACAAAACTTGTCAGGGAAAGAGCATTCTCTTTCCAGCCTTCTCCAAGCACATCTCTGTTTCAAGCCAAGGGTAACTCAGCAGGCCAGCACCTGTAGATGCACATACAGAGAGGTGAACACAGTGGAACATTCCTCCCATGGTGTTGTAACATACAACATAAAATGACCTCATAATTGCTAAAGCTTAAATATTCCTTAAATTTCTTCCTTGCTGTCTTTACAAATACCACACGTGAAAGGTTTTTTCCTGTTAAGTACCAGAATTCTTCAATTTGGTAAAACCTGATTAGAAGTGAAGAACAATAAAAGGGAATTTACATAACAATGCCTCCAGCATTTCATATTTCCATGTAAATTGCTGTGTTAAGGATGCCTGTGCAATACCAAACCAGACCACCCAGAAACATCCACTGGGATTCAAAGTTTATCCAGAATCAACCTTGAAAAATGTGTGAGTTTATTCAAGAGTTTCTCACATCCAAGATGAATATGTAGCTTCATCAGTTTCAAATGCTAATATATCCTGTTAAAATTGGGGTAAGAGAAAAATGTTTCTGCTGAATGGATGGAAGGCCTCCTATTGCTTGGCAATAACTTTGGAAGAGAAAGACCATGTTACTTCACATCTTCCTTCCATGGAATCTGGCAAGCAGGCTGGGAATAGATGGATCTTCCTGAGTAGAAGCCATCCTCCCATAGGTACGTTCGCTTTTCTGTGGTGAAAGACCTCTTTCAAGAAAACTCCTGCCACTTACAGAAGAGTTCAAATATGGCAACACTTGCTGAGCTGTTCCAAACAAAACTAGAATGAATTGCTGAGCAAATTAATAACCCAACATTAAAAGGAAACCAAGCTCCTTGGAAAGAATCCAGCTGCAATTCATGAAGGCAGATTTCACTTCTTTCGATTACAACAGCAGTAGACTCTGTACACATCACAGCTACAGCTAAAACTGTGAAGATACATGCTCATACCCACACCTTGAGAAATGAATTACTGTTAACCTTCCCTTAGCAGTACCTGTTTCTCTATGTGATTTTCTGTTCCAAATGCAAGTGGTGCTTCGCTGTACCTGTGATGGTACAAAGCCAAAGATATGAGCTGTGGGCAGAGATAATGCTGTCTAGGAGACCACCCAGCAGAGCCTGATTTAGACTTCACCTTGCCTAGGTATAGTCAAGCTGTACTCTTAAGGCGAGAGGATCTTAGGGAGTTCTCTCTGCAGTAAGTTCTGCTACTGACTTTGAAAACAAAGGCACACTGCAAGCAGTTTCTACATTATCTGTATTTTTGTTTGTGCATCAATACTTAGATTGCTTATAGTACATAAATGGCAACATGAATCTTATGTACTGTTTATTATGCAAGGGTTGCATCGTGTGTGGTGTTAGATAATCCCTGCTCAGGGAACAGTTTCAGGGACTTCAAAAAAACCTCCTATATTTACCACCCTTTTGTAGCAAGCAAAAAATATATAGAAGATGGGAGAGTGAGAAAGAATGTTGTGGTCATGGGAGGGGAGAGAGATAATTAACAGAGGGATTGCCCCTGGCTCATCATATCAGATTTCCTTCCCACACTCAGCTTTGAATAAATCATTCCATTGCTTGACACAACAGAAATAATTCAGTTACTCTCTCCAAATTTTCCTTTGCGTCTTCTTGCAGAGCCAGCAAGGGGATAAAAAAGGGCTGAACTGGAAAAGTACAGGAGCTGAGAAACAATTTTCAACTCAAACACCGGTTTGCTTCCTAACTGTATTCAACCACATAAAGGAATGTGGTGAACTACATGAGAATTCCTACCCATGAGAAAATTGCTGAGAGATGGGAGGAAAAAAAGCCTTTGGGGCTGATCCTGTCTTTCCTGGTGTGACAGTAGATCCTCAGCACCCCCATGCAGAGCTCAGACACCACCACCTCCCAGGGCAGGTCCCTGTACCTGCAGGCACACAGCAAACCTGAGCACACTGTGGGGGCATGTGTTCCTCCTGGCATAAGCAACACAGGAGTGTCTCAGGGGCTTGACTATTTCCCAGATCAGGTAACCACACATCCAACACAACATGAAACACTCTCCATGACTCCAGAGCAGCACCAGGCATATGTCTCAAGTGCAAAGGAGACCCCAGAAAAGTAGAGCAGAGCCCTTGGTAGACCATTCACACCACAAACCCACAAATTACTTTCTCAAGCACTTGCAGGAACAAGGAGAAACTGATTCCTGGCTACAAACTTACCTAACAAGCTGCACAGTCCAATTAGGAAAATCACCTTGTACCTTATATCCAGATTTTACCAAGTTACCAGCTAAAGAGGTAATTCTGGATTATGTGGGAAGTAAGCATAACTAAATCTGAAAGATCTGTTTTTGCTGAAACAAAGTCTGTGGGCATGTAATTTGAAAAATTAAAATTAATGTTCACTTGTATTTGTATACCTTTACAGAAGAAGAGAAGACAAAAACTGCTCCCCTGTCTTGCTGAGTGATGTTTCTAATCAAAATTAGAATTTCTCAAGACCCATAGAGAAAGTTGCTGCACAAGGCTGTCTGGCACTGGACAGTAACCAGGTCTCTTTACATATCCCTGTCCACTTGCACGACATTCCCAGACACAGGGAAGGTTTAATGACCATTTTCTCATCTGAAAACAGGGCCAGAGCCAGAGGAACTGGAAAACTTGGAATTCAGGCTGGAACCACTGAGCACTTGGTCTGCTCCAGGTGGCTCCTGAGGGCTCTGCATGGGGAAGCATCTTCCTTCAGCACTGCCTGCCTCAGTGCAGAACACCAAATTTAAGCTCAGGTTTTTAAGAATGGGGCCTTCTATTATTATCACTATTTGCTTATTGTAACAGCAATATGAGGCTATATATGGCTATGCCACAATGAAATACAGAATTTAGAAATCAGAGCTACAAAATTAACAACTAAGTAACAATTCAGTTAAGCCATTTCTTCAGCCACTTCCTCATATTTATAATTTAGCCAGATGTTTCACAAGGAAGCAGGAATATATTTTCTACCAAGAGTATGAATAGACAGAGGACATCAAAAAACACCTCTTTTCTAAATAAACCAACTTCCTTTCCAGCTCTTGCCCAAAGGAGAGGAAATATCAGGCATTCACAAAGGCTGGGTGACAACACCCTGACTTGCTCCAGATGAGTGAGGTGCTAGACATCTGCATCAGAAATCATGAATGTGGGAGCAGCCTGAGCCACACAGAACCTGAGATTTGTACACAATCTCAGCACAGTGCTGGGAGAGGGCACAGGTACCACCTTATCCCAGAGCAGCAAGTGGGGAAGGGTCCTGTAATTTTGCTCGCTCCGCCTCTTGCACCCCATCGTGGAGAACCAGTGCACTGGTGGTGAAATAAAAAATGACCTTTTCATGAAGAAAAAAATTTCAAAGCAGCTAATTAGCTTTTGCCTTCTGTTTCACTCTCCAGCATGAGGCTTGCAGCTCCCAGGGCACTGAGATGTGCTGTCATACAGTAAAGCTCACTCCCCTGCCCTCACCTCCCTTGCTTATATTTTCCAGCACTCACTGCCCAAGGGTAAATTGCCAGTACAGAGTATGAGTGCTCCAACAACACACAATCAGCCCCCAACAGTTTCATTACCACTAATGAGCTTCCCTCAGCCCAAAATCCAGACATCACACACCTGCACCTTTTGTCTACATGGAGTTAAGTCATTCCTATAACCTTCACCCTGAGGTGGTTTTTGTTTCAACCTAACCAGGAGTTGCTCAGATCACTTTGCACCTGACGCTGTTGGGCTATAAATAACATATCCACAACACCGCCTTGTACTCACAGGCATCTGATTAAAATAAAGTCAACTAAAAGGCAGACCAACTTTGAAATGATAACAAATAGATACAGAAAGGCTGAAGATTTGAAAGAAAATTTCAAAGACAGGCTAAGGAAATTTGACAGAATGTCTGAACTTATTGTCAGGCTGCCATCTCCATTGCTGTCCTGGTATCACCAGCAACGTTGCTGCATAACTACATAAAGAAAAACAAAGCAGAAAGAAAATACTAATTTTTTAGAGGGTGTAGAATTGAGAACAACACATCGATATAATAATAACACCACCACCACTACGGGACAACTTAACCACATTAATAGATTCACTCATGACTGGCAGAAAGCGGTATGCAAGCCCTTAAAAGCAGAAGACAAACAAAATGGTAAACAAAACCAGAACAAAGCAAATCATCAGCCCCTTCCTTGCCCCAGACTGGCAGTGCAGTTCACTGGCAGGCTGGAGATGGCTGAGCCTTGTCACTTGTGGCCTTCCTTTCTTTAAGGGAACTCAATTTATAGACAGTTTCAGAACTCCAGATATGAGAAATTGGAGACACTGAGAGGTTTTAGGCAGCATAGTTTGGTTTTAATATTGACCCAACTGTCTGGCAAAGAATCATCTGCAAACAGCAAGGAAGATTAAGATCTGAAGTGTGGCAGTGTCTTCATTTCCAAATCTTTCTGCAACGCAGGAAAACTCCCTGTGCAGCTCACCACACAGAGGAGAGTGGGGAGCAAAAAATATCCAAGATGTGTTCAAAGAAGGAAAAGTGTAGGCGTGCAGGGCTTGCACTGACTTATTACTGGCTTATCAGTAGCTAACATATAAAACCAACTATAAAAGCAACAGATGTAAAATATTTTCTATTTTAAAAATCATTGCACACTTTTCCTTCCTGGAAGGTACAAAGACTCAGAGCTGACTTTTCAATTTGAACAAATGCCTATACAAGCATAACAAGGAGGGAAAAATTGTTAAAGAGCAAAAGAAAAAAACCCCAAACCCAGACTTGCACTCCTTCACCTAATCAGAAATAACATAACAAGGGTCCTTGCATTCAAGTACAGGTCCTAAATACACAAACTCTAAGCTTCATTTTTTGGGAAACTGAATTCAATGGGGCATGCAAAATAAATAACAATGCTTGAAACTGTTGCTAATAAGGATATCTTCACGTCTAAATATTAAAAATATTTATATCACATTTAAAGCTCTAAGCTTAACCATTAATTTTCATACATCACACCAGATTCAATGCCTGTTAAAAGGATCCTCGCTTTTACTCAGTAGTCAATTATTCACTAACCTCTTAGAAACATTCAAAGAAGGCACAATTTATTTCAGGGACAGATAGGAATTTGTAATTATAAAGATATCTGAATTTATTTTTTTTATGATAGAAACAAAACATGAGGCAACAAGGCATCTAACTGGCCAACATCAAGATGAGCTCCAGAAAAACAACTTCGGGTGTGATTTTTGATATTGAAAGACCCATATGATCACAGCATATGCAAACATTTTCAGCAAATGAAAGTATGCCCAACAGAAGTCTTACATCAAAACCACTTCTGCAGCCTGTGAAACAAGTTAGCCTGGACCCAACTCTTTCAGTTATGCTTCCACTCAGTGACTGACCACACTATTTCTGCTTCAATAAAACATGTTGGATGCTAAAGGAGCCAAACAGACATTTGTACCACTGTGAGCACCACCAAGTGCAACAGACAAGGCTTAATTAAAGCAAGATTACAGTGGTGTATATCCAACCACCCTAAGAATACGTTTCTCTTGATTATATCTCTCACCACCAGGCATTTCACATCAAACAGAAGAAAGTGTCTCTGTTCCAGTCTCTTCCTTCCACAGTTTCACACATAAACCACTTAATGACTATGTGCTGCAGCATACGCAGTCAGTTAATATTTATCCACACTTCCCCTACCTACCTTGTACCACCAAAGGAGCCTGACACAAAACCTACTGACTCTCAAAACATGCATCAGTCTTGTCCTGTTTGCTTAGGGGCTGCCAGCTCCTGGGACAGGGTAGAGCAGCTTTGTACAAATCCACTGCAATGCTTTCTTTCCAGTTTAAAAAAGTAACGAATTAAAAAAAATAAAATAAAATCCATGCTCTGAAATGAGATGGTGAATATACCTAGGTATGGATATGGTCTGTAACACACCTTCACTATGAAATAGTCTGGGGTTTCTCTTTCACATCTTGCCAGAAAGGTGGTAGGCTGAGGGAAGAGTATTTCATCTTCATGTCCTGACTTTTCTGACTCAAGTAGGGCAACTACAACTGGCCCGTGGATTTTGGAAACAATTTATAATGCTTCAGAAGAAGGGGAAACTGCACATGCTTCAGTATCAGTAAGCATCAGAATGCAGTTAACTTATATTGCACTCTCCAAAAACCAGGTTAATTAAAAATATCCAATCTCCTAAAGATTCACAAGTCAGGCTCCACAACATCTGAAGCAAGTTTTCTAAGGTTCAGATGGCTAGAAGTTGAGAGCAACAAGCACTGAGACATGATTTCATTCTGAATTCAAGAGAACTAAGATATTGTATTAATTAGACACATGTCTGAAAACAGCTAACTGCAAAATTATCTGGGGTGTGATTAACAGGGTGCTCTTTGCTGCTGGGACACTCGTACTGTTTGATCTCCTTTTCTGGAAAACGAACTACAGTTCTTCCACTCAAGTGAACTTCTCCCCTCTTTCAATTTTTTTTTTCAGTGAGAACAGAAAATTATTTTGGCATTAAAGAGGGGCTTTTTATTTGGTTGGTTTTGTTGCTGTCTTTTTTTTAATAAAAACAAACACAAAACCACTGCATGCTTCAAGCAGTGATAAGTAAGAGCAAGAGTGGGCAGTCCCCAGCAAGGGGGTGGCAGATCTTTCTGCAAATGCATATATCTGAGAACACCTCGTGCATGCTAGATCTGGCCACAGGTTGCCTGGAAGAAGCCATGCATAGCATGGCTATGAGCAGCAATGAGCAGCAATCCCTCCAGCGCAGCAATTTTTGGGTATTTGCACAGATGCCAACCCACTCAGGGCTCTCATTCCTGCCCCAGATCTTGGGGCTGCTTTGACACTGGTGCGATGATGGAGGCCAGGTGGGGAACAGAGCACACAGCAAGAGCAGGAGATGAAACAGGGAGAGCAGGGATGGCAGCAATCAGAGGCACTTTCTCTAAATATAAAAACAAAAGCCTGAGTTTGGGGCTAACCCTGCCACACCACGTCACCACTGTCTCAACAGCAAGCTGTTATGTCAGAAAGACTACTGGTTGTGCAGCCCTGGGGAATGATGTTTGTCACCAAAGCACCACAGGCATAGCAGAGGAGACACTTGTTCATGAAATATGATCCTCACCACACTCCTTGTCAGGTGAGTGACCAAAGCACTGAATTCCCAAACACATGTGCAAATGTAGATGAGATGGGCTGGGTGAGGTCTGGTTTCCATAATGCTTTAAGATAACTACTGATGTCTGCAAGTGTTACAGATTTTTAGATGAAGCACTTAATAAAAGAAATCACAGAAGTCAACATTACCAGCATTTCCCACGCATACTATGCCTTGAACTAACTGATCCCTGTAATAAGTCACAGACTGAAGGGTATGAAGATCCAAAGCCCAAGATCTAATGCATTTTATATAGGATTAGAAAAAAGCAAAGCCATGGCTGAAAAAATTAAGTTCTCTGTGACTGCATTCCCCACAAGAAGTTCACTACAAAGTGCTGTATGAGCTCCAAATGCAAATGTCTGTTGGAGTGAATGTAACAGCCTGGGACATTAAGGGGTTTAACATGTTCGGAATGAAATAAAGAGAGGCAATAGAGAAATAATTTCTTAGCACATTTACAATGCTGGCAACACAGCAGATTTCTGTACCTTATATTAGAAAACAAAGGCATACCAATCTGTGGTTACAGACTTAGTGCTGTGGGCCAAATCTGCTCCTAATCCAAAGGCACACATCTGAGTCTTCATAAATAATCCCCCAAAACAAGCAGCCTGACCTGGCCTCTTTCCTTCATCCTATTTGCTTCTGTGTTAGATGCTTGATGATGTTTTTTCTCAAATCTAGCCTTGCTATTGCATGCATTTCAAATGCTTCAGCAGCCACCATCAGATGCCTCTTGGAGAGAGGCCAGAGTCCCCTCTTTCAAAGAGTAAGATCTTCCTCTCTTAAATATCATAAGCACACAAATGCAAGTCACTAAAGTGAGAATTTGGAGAAGAGTAGTTTCTTTCTCAGGCGAAAGCTGGAGTATGTATATTCTGCATGGGAAATCAAGGAACACAAGTGGTGATGTGAAGGAATTAAGACATTTCTCTTCCTTGGAGATATTAGCAAAATACAAGATTTGCCTATTCATTGGTGCAGTCCTGCTTATTTCCAAAACCAGGCAGCATATCAGGTCTCTGCACTGAGTAGAGATATGGAGTGAGCAAAGGGAATCATCCTTGTTCAGAGATCCTGGTTCTCTCCTCCAAAGGAAATGCATCCCAACCAGCCTAGCACCCAACCCCTTCTCACAGCCGAATACCATACACCCCAGACATTCCTTGCTTCTGGTACAGACCTTACCATCCTTTGTACCAATTTTATAGCTATGGTTAAGTTGTTTCCAGCACCTGAGAATACTTTCTATACTATTGCATCTTCAAGGTAGACTTTGATAGAAATGCTTTTAAAGCATGTCTAAAGCTTGCTGAAATCCTAAAATGCATTGAAGTAAGCTAGTAACCTTTAATTTGGCAATTTCATTCAGATATCTCACAAGAAAAATTAAAACAAAAAATTTAGAATCAAGGAACAGTTAGAGAATGGGAAGAACACTTAAGACTGAAACCACTGGGGCTCTTTCCCCCAGAGAAATTCAATGCATAAAATAAAACATCCTTATCATTTCTTCTTAAACTACTGCTTCTCTTTTTCCCACTGGGCACACACCCGCCCACACAGATAAACACTGACCTTTCTCATTCCCAAACTCCTGGCAGAGGATTTGTGCCAATCTCCCTGCAAACACCACTCAGAGAGTCTTCCCCCATGCAAGAACTATTGCACTCCACAGGAGTCAGATAAAGCACAAAGGTAAATTTAGAAAGTCAAATACATCCAATGACATTTTTGCTGTTGCTCTCCCACACTCCTAGGTGACCTGGGCATTCCCAAAATGGGGTGAGTGATGCTCCTTCTTACACAAGCAGCAGTTGATGACAGGTTTCAGTTTTAACCTGCTGACAAGTTAAGTGCACTGCAGAGATACCAGACAGCCCAAGAAAACCTCACCTTATTTTCAGACGTACCCCCCTGCCACTTACTTTTTATCTCCAATCTGCACTGCACTATGTGGGACTAGTCTCCCTTTCTAGAAAACTTGTTCAGGTGTGTGGCTTTTCATCTGGAAATAGTTCAGGTATGACCGTTGGCTGATTTTTATTTGCTTGATTAACAAGCAAATACAAGAGCTGCTAGGGTGGGTAGGGGTTTAGGGAGTGAGGGAGAGCCCTTTATATACAAACCACACTTTTCTGCACTTTTAAAACTGGAATTATATCAGCTCTATTTGAATCTCTAAATAAAATCCTTTTAATTCTACATTTGAAAAACAATACTCTTACAATAAATTAAATTAATTCTAAAAAAAATTAAAACTAGATTAATTCGAAACACTGTTCAAGGAAAAAATGGTTTGCTTCTCAAAGATTTCAAACTAGGCAGACACTTGCTTTGACCATGCAAAAGTCATAGACCAACGTTCTGAAACAAGAGTTTGCAGAAGGTCTAACTCAGTTTCCTGGCAGCTAAACTTTTCCCCAAAACACAGTTTGTAAATATAAGTTTAAGTTATCATATTTCTGTGGGCTTTGAACTTGCCACTGAAAGCAAGCCATGGGAATTGGGAAGTTTCAGGATGTGGAAAACTTATGCTTCTCTTCCCTCCAGTATCCACTGTGTTATCTACTCTATCTAAACTCTGAAGGACATGACGACCAGAAACAAAAAACCACAATACTTCCTTTGTTTAATGACATGTTAACTTGAAAGAGCAAAACCACATTTTGGTAAACTCTTATTTTGCCCAAAGAAGATCATTTGAACAAGCATTTGTTTCACTAATAATTAGTCCTTAAATTAAGTGCTTTTTAATTCCATTTTCCATCCAAGCTCATCTTGGCAAAGATCACAAGGGAAAAAACAACCATTAATCAGGGATCTGAGCAAGTGTATGCTGAGCCCTACAATTACTTCAGTGAGCATGTGTACAGATCCAGCATGCACCCACCCAGTTCTCCAAGAATAGTGGCAAATGAATGTGACAACCATATTTAATTACACATCAACACATTTGAATTATTACCAGCCAGTGACCATCTACTTCCTCTCAAAAAGCATCTTAAATCATGAAATTCTGACTTTGCCTTAAAACTTTCAGTCTTGCTGTCTGAAGGAAAGAATATAAAATCTATTGTCAAATCCTTGACTTTCTGCATACCAAATACCTTGTCTACTTTAAAATCCAAAGCTGGGATTTTGGAGGAACAGGAACCATCTCACACACTGACTAGCAGACACTTTGCAATTTTGGCTGTTACCAGAAGCACTCTGCCTACTTCATTTCCCCCCTTTCCCACCAACTTCTTGAATTCTGGCTGACATACAAAATATTCAAGACCTTTGCATTTTAAAACTACTCTGGCCATCCTTTCATTACAGACAAAAGAAGGTTTTCTGGCTCAGATGTTGATGGTTGTCATCAGCCATGTTAAAAACCAATCAAGTGAAGCTTCAGACCTTGCTTCATACAGCCAGTAAAGCCTTAGTTTTAGCACTAAGTTAAAAAAACACCACCCAACAAACTAAAAAAGCATCAACATCACAGTCAGATATGCAAAACCACTCACGGATCTCTTACAAAGGCCAACCAAGTTCAGTGCTGGACAGGCTTGAACAATATTGTCAAAGGCAGGACAGCAATATCTGACAGGTAGAGTCACAGTGGTAGAAGGATAAGAATGGATCAAAATCATCTTCTGAGGAGGAGATGGGATATTAAAAAAATTAAAATAGACTTCATATATTCTAGTGCATGCAAAGCAGATTTGTCAGTGTGAAACTGTCTTGAATAAACCTATCAAGCCCACATGGTTGCAGGGTGCCTCTGATCCCACAAAAGCCATGTTAAATCCAGATTTACTGAATCATAAACTCAGAACCTTAATATTCTGGCCCACTGTAACTATGTTTTACTAATGTGATTTTTGTTGAGACAAAAGAGCTGTGCAGCTATGGGGCAGCAAGGGGAGGCCTGACCACTACTGCAACTTCTTGAAATTTTTACCACTAGAAAAGCTCTCCCTCAACTGGTTTGGAGAGGGGCATGAGAGGGGCTATTTCTTTTACTGCTTTGACATTTTATGTTTAGAGATATAAGAAAGACAATGTTCAGAAACAGCTCTGTATGAAGCTTTATATGTGGATTGAAGGAAAAAAAAAAGAAACAGATCCAGATGCAAAAAATGACAGTGCACATATAAAATCACACGAAACCAAGCTAACAGGTAAAATGCATTTGTAGAGCAAATTCTTTTTTGTCAGAGAGATTAGACAAATATATTTAAATACACTAAATAAAATTTAAATTCACTTGCATGTGGGTTCACTACAATCTCCCTCTTTAAATGTATCCCTAAGCAGATCCATGCCATTTCCCAACACACAATCCTACTGCCAGACACAAATACAGCTCAGTTTGATGATCATGATACATCCTTCATTCTTCTCATCCTCTTGTTTAAGGGGAAGTCCAAGGATTACATATCCTCACAAACAGCCAGCTCAGGCAGAAAAAAATCTGGAGTCCTGTCAGACAATGGTCTTTGCTTGGGGGATGGAGACACCTCACTGTGACTGCTGTGCTGCCATGCTTGGGTGTTATTTTTCCAACAGGCACCAGCCACCTCTGACCAACAGGTTATCTCCACCTGCACCACTCACCAAACCTCCAGAAGACTTCATATGAGCCAGGTACCCCAAGCCCTGCCCAGCATGGGTTTCAGTCTCCTGTGAACAAATCAGAACAGCCACCAGCCTCAGAAGTCTGCACTTATTTATTTAACCTAAAAGGAGAGGCCACTTCCTTTCATCTCCAGGCTGTGCTATTTCTTTTAGTCAGTTGCCTTTAGGGTACTCCTCTGCTCCAGGAGTGGGAAATATTTCCCATCACAGCAGTTTGTCCAGGAAACTCTGAAACACCATAGCATTCTCCAGCCTTGTCAGCCATGTAACAAAGCTTGATCACTAGATCTAGTTCACAGAGTCATTAGGTCAGTCACTGCCTTGGTTACACACAGGCATGTGCAGGGTTCTCAGTGAAACCTTAGTGGCCAGCTACACAGGAGAAGGGCGTGGGCTGAGATCTCGTTTACAGGAGCTCTCAACGTTCTAAACATGTGGAAACTTAGCAATGGTGAGCAAAGCTTAAATACCTTATGAGCTTTTACCTATTTAGCCAGCTACTTTTAAAACACATGCAAATGTCTCCTCCTGCCCTTCAGCTGAAGCTGAGAGCCCTCTGAAGGTGCTGAATGCCCAGAGTGTTGGACTTGGTGGGATGGCATTGCCCCAAAACAAAACACAAAGCTGGGCCAGTGTACCTTGCTCTGTAAGTCTGCTGACCTCTCCAATTCCAGATGAACCTCCTCTTTGATTTCTCCTTCTGACTTCCCCAATTCAAGCCTGCCTTCAGAAAGAAGACCAAGGTAACAAGGAGGAGCTGCATGCCAAATTTGTGGTGTGTTGCTGGCAGAGATCCTTGCAAATAAAGGAGCTGGACCAAATCCCCAGGAAGGATCCATGATTCACCATTGTATATATGGTACTTGGGGCAGCCCATGTTGTTTCGTCTGTAAGCCCAGCTTCCACTCCAAGTTAGGGCTTAGAAGGCAGGCATTGTTTTCCTAATTGCATTGGTCCTCTAGTCCTGTCCTCTCCGGATGGCTTCTGCTGAGCAAAGAAACTACCTGTAAGCAGAGCCACTAACAAAGCCTGAACTGTGCCACATCTTTCCTCCACTCTGAGGAAAAATCTTGAGGATTTTGGTTTGATTTTGTGCGACAATCTGGTCAACAGGCTCAAAAGTGATGAAGGCACAGGGAAAAGAAGAAAGTAGTGGGGCAAGGAGGAGGATACACTGTGACTTAATGGGCTACATGAGTTGATTTTTCTTAGAATAACAACTTTTTTAAAAAGTTAAGTGGAACAACAAGCACCTTGGCTTAGAGACACAGAAAATTTAAGGCAAAGCTGGGAAATTTGGAGTACTGTTTCTGACTGTGGTCTGTGGTAGAAGCACAAGGCAAGTCCCCACCTGATGCAGCCACAGAAGACAGGTTACAAAGCTGCTTTTAAACTACAAAGCCAGAGAAAGGATACTGCTAGAGGAAATGCTCATTGCTTTTGTGGGAGCTGTCACACCTTCACTACTGAGCACCCTTCCTGGCACATGGAAACTTGTCAGAATATTTAAAATAGCTTGGTTCTGATTAACACTAATTTACTCTGTCACCAACTCAAGTAAGCTGCAAAACTTGCCTGAAAGAACCACATGCAAAAAGTTCAGTTGAAGATCTGTGCTGCTTAAACTAGCTACCAACCCATAAAAATATCCATAATGTAGCCTTGGTGCAGGAAAGGTGGACATTATGCTCTGATGTCCACCTAGTCCTAGTAGTTACCACAAGCAGCTCATGACTCTTCCCTTACACTCTCTACTTGTTTTCTACTGGCAGATTTCATCCTAAGGGTATAGGATCAGTTAATACAGGAAATGTACCGAAAGCTTCAATATAGCAAAAAGAAAATTGTTCTTCCTTCAGGTCAAGTTCGTTTGATATTTCAGAAAAAAACTGTATGCACAGTATGAGATTATATGTACTATGGAGAAGGGAGAATGTGTTGGCAGCACAGAACATGAAATGATATGGGCAATTTGGCTGACAGCAGGAAAGACTGTTTGGATTAAATAAAAAGAAGTGTTGAATGCTTGCCTGTGCCAAGAAAGCTTGACCCTTGCTTTTGAGAGGGATATATAAATTGGTTCAACAATTCAACAAAGTTTCAGTTATGCTGTACTTAATGCCTGGAAAAAAAAAAACCCAACCCTTTATTACTTACTACTTGTAAACTGCTGAATCCCTGCAAGCATGTTTGCTCAACACTCTTAGCACTGCAAACACAACACCTGGAAGAACTTTTTTTACCTTCCCACATCTGCAGGGGTTCTCTGCCTTCTGCAGGGTTTGTTCACTGCTGTCACAGTCTATCAGTTCTGTCTGGCACAGGGCAAAACAAAAGTGAAATGAAGTATTCTCCCCATTCTTTCCAAAGTGGTACAGATAAGCTAGCAAACTGGATTTTGTCTCAGCACCTGAGAAGCAGCTCAGATAGAACACCTTACAATAATACACTGGAGAAGCAGTGCTCTTTGCACTAAGTTGGGTGTGACAACGCCCAAAAGAGTATGGAGAAGCTATAGCACAAGGAAATCCAGTCTGATATCTGTATTTCTGCATTAATTCTGTCAGGCCCAGTCCTTCTACTGGTACAAATGGCTATGAGCATTTACCCTGAGGGAATAACAGTGCTGCCTTATATAAAAAAATTAACATTTCATGTGGAGACAGGGCTCAAATAGAGAATCAAAATCAAGAACAAATAAAACAAAAGAAAACTCCAGTGAATTAACATGCTTTATCAAGCTGGCAGCCAAGTTGGCTGTCTTCCCTGCACTCCTGCCTTACTGTCAATTATCTGATTTCACTGCAGTTACTTTTACTTCACATATTACAAAGTGTCACCTCCCTGCTCACAGGTACATAATGATTACTAATAAAAAAAAGACATAGGAAATTCTGTTAAATAACAGAGACTCAGTATGTAACATGCTGGTTTTTCACCAGGCAACCTGTATGACAAACACAGAGAAATATATATTGCAGCAACAAGTTAAAAACCCACAAACATACAGTCAACACACATGGAGTGGGAAGCTTTTATGGGCTTTTGTGGGGCTTGTGAGGGTTCTTTGTAGGTTTTCTTTTTGTTTGGTTGGGTTGTTTTGGTTTTTTTTAAAAGTTTTTTTCTTTCTCATTTGAAAGTAAATAGACTTGAATATTAGTTTGCTAATGCCTCTCAATTTTGATCCAGAGCTACTTGTCTTCCTCATACATAAAAAAACCCCTTCTAGTGGGCAGAGAATCTCACCCTGAGCATGATGAAACTGCAATTTATGTGCACCTCAGCTCTATGTGAAGCAACCTGCCAGTTTGCATCCAGTTACTTCAGATGGCTCTCATACTTGCCTAAGAGTGCCCAAGTTTCTGGGAGTAAGATCACTGCTTGCCTACAGGCTAGCACAAACTCTAGTGTAATTACACTGTACATTTTTAAGTTACAAGAATAAAAGCTATTAACTGTTTCCACACTCAACCTGCCCACATCATCTTGGACTACGGCTTAGACGGAAGGAAGAAAAAAAAAAAAAGAAAAAAGTTGCCTTTTCTGCATGGCAGTCCATACAAAAAGCCCATAAATTTAAGGAACTGCTCTATGTTTGAGATGACAGCCTTCTCTCAGAAGGTCATCTCAGTTTTTCTGAAGGAGGAGTGGAATAACCCCAAACTACAGGTAAAAATTAAGCAAAGCTACATCAGTTTGGTCAACATCCCACTGATGCTTACTTTAAAAAAAAAGATCTGAGTGACACTACAATCAAGAACATTATCCTCCCACAAGAGGAAGAGGACAAACAATTTAGATCCTGGCAGAAAATACACCTCCTTAGTCAGTGTCACAGCCCTACATCCACAGAGGGCTCTGACCCTGCTGGATGCAGCTACATGCACTGAGGATTCTGACACTTCTCTTTCACCCCATTCCTTTGGGCCACATGAACAGGGATGGACTCCTGTGCAGAAGAGCTAAATGTGACCAAAAACCAGAGCATTTCCAAATTAGCTGGAACACGAACTAAGAGCAAGAAGCCGAAACTCCATCAGATGAGCAAGTGCCTGAACTCAGCAGATGGAGAAAAGAGGTGAATGAAGCCTCCTGCAACTTGAGAGATACAAGAAACAGACTAGGCTAGAGGAACCCACTAGAGTATTGTCCCAAGACACAAGCTGATATGAAAATGCAGGTGGACCAGAAAGATGCTCAAAGGACACAAACAGAAGTTCATCCACCAAAACCAGAGCACTTCAGAGCTGCAGCAATGCAAAACAACAAAGATAGCTACTCAGTTATTGACAGAGTCAGGCACATTTCTCAGAAGAGGTAGGTAGGGACAATCATTTTGGGGAAAGAAATGTGCACTTGCTTTCCCAGTTTCACATAAAGTCTCTGCAATGTCTCCCAGGCTAGATATAATACACAGAAAAAACAGTGGCTTCCACTGTAGGCCCTGGATGACAGCCTTCCTCTTTTGCAGAAAGCCATTCACACTTTATTTGTACACCTACCTACACCTCCCTGCTCTCCCTCCTCCACTGTTATTTTTCTGGTTGAGAATCAGACTCTCCTGCAGTGTGGAAATCAAGATACTGCCAAGAAGCATCACTGACTATAAATGAATTTATCAAAAATGAAGGGAGCCTAAAATACTATAACAACCTGAATGTTTCAAATAAGAATTTCTTATCCCTGAATCAGCATATTTTACAGCTCTCTGTATGGCTTTCTTTTCCTGTTATTGCTTCAGATGAGCTCTGCACCGCGCATCTGCATATGAGAGATTTGTACCAAGTACACACAGAACAACTTATCAGGAAAAGACTTCTTTCACACTTCCCCCAACCTTCCCAAGTATATCTAATACAAATCCTGTCCAAATTTTTCAGGTTTTCATTTAAAACTGAAGTTGATTTTCATTCATCAGAGAAAAGTTCCCTCTCATTTTTTGAAATTTCTGTGTAAGACTTCTTGAACATATTTTAAAAACAGATCAAGCAAATTCTAAATTTAGAGTTTTAGCTCAGACGAGCTTCCAAAAATATTCACATGCATATTTCTATTCATGTCTCTGTCAAAGTTACTTGGAAAATAATTAGCAGTATCTTCTTTATTGTGGCTGTCTAGGAGCTATATATACATGCACAATGGCAGAAGTTTCCTGGGTCATTTCTAGTTCATTCCATTTCTGGTTCTACAAATCCCCATCCACACAGTGATTATTATTAATTAATATAAGAGACAAAGAGAGAGACAAGTGAGGTCAGGAGGAGGGGAGAACAGAGAAAGGCACAGAAGAGCATCGTCGTCCTAGCAAACACAACCCCTTACAGCTTCAAGCATATTAACTACCCTGAATGCAGACTGACTTCCACTCAAGCCCTAGCACTTCTCAGAATTAAATCACACTGCAGTAACATCTGAGCTTGTCATCAGTTAAGAGAAGACCTTCATGTTCATGAAGAGAAAAATATTGCCTGAAGCACTACTAGTGACAAACAGAGAAAACAGACTTAACAGCATTTAAAAATCCCTGCAAGACCTGGTTCTTGAACCCATCCTTTCCACAAGAGCATTAAAGAAGACCAAAGTAAACAGGAGGAAAACCTTATCACTCAGTCATTCTAAAGCTCTCAACACATCATTCACCTTTGCTCTGAATTGCAAAAGATATGTGCCAATGATCACACTCCAGCAAGAGAGGCAAGGCGGTCACCTCCTTTGAAACAGAGTCAGAAAAAAGACTGTTGAATAGAGATGGTCCAAAAGAGAGAGGCTCTGAACTAAAAGAGGAAGCCATCAATTTTTAAAAATTTTAAAACACTGATGGAGACAGATCCAAGCATATATGATTAACAGCTGAAAACGGAGCTGACAGACAGAGGGGACACAGAGGAGGCTGACATCTCAGGAAAGCCTGATATACACATTTACAGCACAAACAGCAAGGCGAAAAACAAATGAGAAAACCTGGGGGAGTTATAAGACAATAGCTGCAAAGAGGTTCCAGATTTACAGCACCCTATTAACTGGCAGTGCTGTTATCTATTGCCAACACAGACTAAATCCTGTTTTATTTAAGCTACTGAAAAACGAGTACAAAGTTGACGAATGCCTGGCATCATCCTTATGCAGAAGGTGCTGTGTGCACTCAGGCAGCTGCCAGCTCTGAGCTAATTGAGAGTGTGGTCTTTTCCCAAGACCACAACTATAATTTTAGCTCATTACAGCCTGCATTGGGGTGTGCTCAGTTTACATCTTTGTACAATCTTCTTTTAATATTCTGATTAATAATTTAATTCCAATGGCAAGCCCTTTCACATTCAGGCATTTTTTCCTCAAGCCTGTCGATGTGGTTCCAAAGTATTCAACTGGAAGACATCCAAAAGGGGCTGTATCTGTTCCTCTCTCCTCTCCCTGTATTTTCCCTGTTCTGTAAAGAGCAGAACACAGAACATAGGGCAGCCCGGGACCTACAGCAAGATGCACTACCCTAAGGAAACAGGAAACATTGCACCATCCTGTTTTAAGTCACAGTGGAGCTGAAGAACAAAGGAAAGGCAAAGCACTTTTACCTCCTTGAAAAGCATGGTCACGTAATTCATCTTCCCAAGCACCCACTATGCATTTGAAGGCTTGCCTGAAACAAGGTCAGGGGGTGTTCACAGGGGACTCAGCTCCACTAGGAGCCAAGCGACAGATCTGTCAGGATCAGCCCTGAGGCAGCCAAAGGAGACTGCGGGGGTTTCCTCTCTCCACTTTGCAGCAGCTTCCAGCTGGGCAGACAGGTCCTGTGATGGAGATCCAGCATCATTTCTGCTCATGGGTGCTCCCTGTATGTCTGTCGCTGGCAGCTGGCACCCAGCTCTTCCTCTTGCCTCTGGCACTCCCTTCGCAGTAGGGAAATCTACCTTGCAGATGACAGTACACATCAGCATTTGATTTAGTAGTGAACCAGCTGATTTCTCGCACCACGAAGCAAATCCTCTTCTGCAACGTACAGGAGAGATTCCACCCAAATTCATATGGTCAGGACAGAGAAGGTGTTTCAAGCACATTTTTTATTTATAAAAAAAGAAGGTACTATTACAGCATGACCTTGGTATAATAAACACCCTTCCTCCGACAATCCTGAAGTAAACTCTAATTTCTCCTCCAACTGTGTGGAAAAGAATGTCATGAATATCCACTCTACCATCTCTACCATGCAAAACAATTCCTTCCCTGCTTTATTTGTCAGCCTGACCACAAGGAAGCTGCACTGTGCCTGCTGAAGTCTTTCACACACAGCACACACATTCCCTGCAACATGAAAACTATACCACATTTCCAAATAGCATCAGAGGTTGTTTACAGAGACAGGCTGACTAAAGATATTTTTATCCTCATCTCCCAAGACCAATTTATAATTAGTACAGCCTTTGAACAAGATGCACTTGCAGCACAGCATCAACACGCTGACTCAAAATAGGGCTTCTTGTAGTGCCAGTGGCCTCCCCAGGACAGCTCATCTTGATGGCTTTTGGTACTGAATATGCTGGGCCACAATAATACAGACACAGGCTGGCTGTGGGACACAGCATGGCCAAGGAGCTGGGCAGCAAAGGAAAACACCTTGCTGGTAGAGCTGAGAATTTCCCCAAGAACTGGTATTCCTTTCTGCAAGTGGATGATGCAGCTGCCACCACAGCTCTCTCTGGCCTCTGCACCACTGTTCAGATGTCAAAGAAGTTTTTTTCTCCATTTCATGGATATCCTTAGACTTGCTTTGATGTGACATCAACACAGAGAAGCTGCTCTGGAGAAACACTTTCATGACACTGACAGCAGTTCACATTATGGCATCTCTCCTGTACCCCTAAAGCCTCCCTACAGCTCTGCTGCTCAGCTCAGAGAGTGCTGGCCACACAGATCGTCCCCAAGCACAGCCTCAAACACAGGCAGCTGCCACAATGCTTTTCACAGCATTCAGATACGGCATCTAGCCCAACAAAGGCTCTCTTGTGCTACTGCTGCATGCCCTGAAATGGGGTGAAAAGAGCATGCCATGGAATATGACTGCCAGGAAGTTAGGGAGAGACATGAAGGGGTAGAAAAGCAGAGGCAGGCAGCCAGATGAGGGTGAACAACAGGCTATCTGGATCGAGCTGCCCCCTCCTCCCTCCAGCTTCGCTTGAGCAAAATACCCACAAAGCACTTTCCTCCCCTCTCTGCATTCCTGAACAGGGTTGCTGAAATGCTGTAACACAGCAAGAGCAGCCTTCATGGTACCACGGGTTCTGTGGTGCTCCTCCTAAGAGATCTCCCACTCCCCCGAGGGCAGGGAACAAGCAGGCACCACCAAAGGGCAGCATCTCTTCCTGCCTCTGTCCAGAGGGAAAAGGAAGCACAGATAAGGCAAACCTTTCACATCTCATTTGTGGGATAATAAAATTATAACCCTTTGTTTGCCCAGAACCATTCAGTGTCAGGGCAGATAGTTTCACCCAGCAATTAACCTTCCCAAATAAATCCACGTAGAAACATACAAAGAAAGAAAACGAGTAAAGTCTATAGACTGCAGTGACATCCACCTTGAATTCCTCTCTTCTTGAAAAAAGAAAGTCTGTGGGCCTAAACACAACAAGAAATATTGACGACAATTTAACAATCCTCCCAGACATAATTAGTAGTCTCATTTTATTCAAGTATGAGGTCACAGACTTCTTTCTATACTTCACCAGCTTTTCTATGGGGAAAAAAAAAATAAAAACAGCAGAAACCTCATTGTGGTGAAGCCCACATTAAGTTAACTCAGCTGACTGGACTCCTTTGGCTTCAAATAACAAAATCATTGCCTAGGGACAAAGTCTGACACCCGCACTCACGGCACTCTAGGACAGTTTCAGTACAAGTGAGAAACCTGATCGAAACAACCACTGCAGTGACCTGAGAAACAAACATTGTCCAGGAACAACTGCTTAATCAGGTCTGCCCATGCTCTTACTGAGAAAATGCTCTCCCATGTGCATAAAGGAGGCATTTCCAGACCACTGAAGATAATCCTTCAATGCTAGCTTTGCCCTTCCACCAGGCAAAAATTTGCTTTACTCTGCTCTGCTGTCAGTTAACCAAAAATTAGTACAATCATCTCCTGCAGCACACCCCGTAATCACAAAGCAGCATTGAACTCTGCAAGTTAAACCCTCATGTTTTCAAGGAAGACTAAAGATTAGCTGCATATGTGCAAGAGATAGCACTTACTATCTGCCATGGATGGGGCAATGTGCACTTCTGGGCTGCAAACCAAGGTTTCTGAGACCTGAATTAGCCTTTGGTGCCCCAAAACCAACCGTTACATTGCTTTGCCTAAACCATCCTGACTATAACAACTATAACAAAGAGAAGTAATCCCATGGAAAACACTGGCCAGTTTCCAAGACAAACAAATAGCTCTAAGCTAAGAACAGCTCAAATAGTAATTACAGACAATAATAAGTTGTGTGGTGCATGTGGAGTACACAGGGAGAATGGATAAAGTGTCTAATGCAAAGGGAAGCAAGAGGGAACACCTTATTACCCCCACAATGCAGATTGACTACAGCCAGGGCAGTATAAAAAAATAGTTTGTTGTTTCTAAACAAACCTCTTGAGAATCTGTGGATGCTGTACAGAGAACTGGCTCCCTAAGAGAAGCTGTGTCTAAGCCCAGCACAAAGCCTGGGAAGGAAGGAAGAGTACTTGAGCCTGTGCTAACTAACTCACATCACCAACACAACTAAACTGTGGGCTGTTAGAGCTTTGGTCTGATTTTATACAACTATTCCTTTCAGAAACCTAAATTTCAGAGAATAAAATTAGTAATCACTGTATATAATGTAAAATCCACATGGCCCTACAACAAAAAAGCAATATTTCTGATGACTTAAAGAGTCACTGCTACAGCAACCAACCAAGCTAAATTGTATGACATTGCAAATCTAGAAATTTGTGTGTTCAACCACAGTTAAAATAAAATAAAGAATATTGTATTTCTATGATTGCCATGGGAATGGCAATGACTTTGTTCTGATGGGGCATCCTTGCATTAGGGGTGGATATTCTGCTGCAGACTGACAGAAACGAGGAAAGAAGCACTCCAGATTGAAAAACAGTACCAGTGTTTCTGCCAGCCATCAACTGTAGCCAGTGCTCCTTGTGTGTGCAGTTATAGAGCTCCACAGGGAACAAAGCAGCACAGACCTGGTTTAGCTAAAAAATTGCCCACCAGCAAGGCTGGGCAGTACAACCTGCTGTTCTATTACCTCTAGACAACCTGTACGATGTTGTTTGGAGACTGAAGAATGCCCTAACTGAATTAAAAACAGTTCAATGAGGCAGAAAAACATAACTTTTTGCCTCTGGAAACCTGGGTTAAAACCAAAGCTTCAGCCATGAGGGTAAACATCATGTTCTCTTAACCGCATGGACTGCTGCTACAAATAGGAAAAAACCCATCACGCACCAAGGAAGATTCTGGTCAGATTCAATGGGAGGTGCTGAAGAGACCTTCAGAATTCAAGCTTTGCATGCATGAAAAAATCAAGTGCAGACACAACAAGGAAGGGATCTATTCTAAAGGTCTATATTGACCATTAAGTCATTCTTTGTACTACCTGGAAACAAATCTTGTTAGAAATCAGGACTCCACATTTTCATCTTTCTTTCCGGTCCTTGTGTTTCAGAAATACATGATTGAGTCAGAATCCTGTTATTACTTCTTTCTCTCCTAAGTTTCCTTGCCCTTCCCTCTCCCCAGTGCACAGATGCAGCTTCAGCAGCTCGTATTATCATTCCTTCTGCTTCATCCACTCTCCCACAGAGGCATCCCTCCATTCATAGTTAGGAGGGCCTGCGTAACTGGCTGCCCCAAAGCAATTGCCTTCAACAAAACTCTTCCCTCTTAGAGGCATAAAAGCTACCTTGAGACCCCTGAGTGTGTTGCCTCTGCCACTCTCCACACTTCTGTTATCCCACATCCTAGCCTCACTTCTCTGCTTTATCACGGGGATCAGAAATACACCAAACATACCTGAAAGGATAAAACACATTTTCCCTCATCCCATCTTGCCTAGCATGATGCTCAACATACAGATGGAGATTCTTCCTCCTGAATGACACATTGGAGCATGTACAACATGCAATCCATGGCAGGCATCACTTACATTTAATGGAAATCAGAAGGGTGAACAGGGCAGAGCATGGCACACAGCATTGATTCTCCCACCTGATGAAGGCAAGAACTCCTCATTTCAGAGGAATGAGCCATCAGGAAACCTAATGGGATCTTCACAAGCAAATGGGAGCAGATGAGCATTCTGCTTCACCCCACTTTCACTGTGGCAGACATTATATACTGATTCAGCACTCTTCTACACCAGCAAGACAGGAGAAGAAAAACACAAAGCACACAGGCACCAAAAAACTGCAGTGCCTGCTGACAGATCCAAGTAACACCTCACCAGACAAGGTCTCCTCCAGGAAAGCATGGAAAGGCCCTGAACTGACTCAGTCATTGACATGGGGGATGGAGTTTATCTCATAGGCAGCAAGCTGGAGACAGACATGTTCCCTATCAGTCATGCACATGCCTTCTTTCAGAGCCAAGTTCAGAGAAACCTGCCATTTACCATTGCAAGCTGGTAATGGACCAGCTCTCCAAACTAATGTAGAAGAGATTTGCAGAACAGCACTGGAGATTTTATGGATTTTATGTCTGAACCTGGCAGCAGAGAGGGATTAAAAATGCTTTCCATGAAGACACACGAACACACGATCAAAGATGGAACAAGGCCCCTGCAGCAGATTCTTGTGGTACCACTTAGCTTTCAGGAAAAGGTGGTAGGCATGGGGATGTTATGAGTGCATTAATCCTAGGCAAAAAGCCTGCAGCTTCCAAAGGGTAGATTAATTATTAAACCAGCAGCAATAAAAATATTCAGCAGCTCAGTGACATATACCTCTATTATGGACAGATAAGAGCTCAAATAACCTTGAACTTCAATTTATAGATTCACTCCCCCTTGCCTGTAGATAGCAACAGTTATATTTTCTAACTTGTTCTTACAAAGGGAAATTGATGAAAATGGTTTAAATTGGCTAAGAGGCACAGTGTACACAGCAGTAGCATTTTCCTCCATCTTTGTCTTCTCTCCTGTCAGCACCCATAAGAATAGAGTATGTTTGCTTCCCTGGCCAACAAACCAAAAGAGGGATCATGACAATGATTAAGGGTTTTCAAGTACATCTGTTTTTCCTTTAAAGTAATTGGGATGGCAAATATTGGGATGTAAGAGATTAGGCCTGTTGGGGTTTGAAGAGACACTCCTTAACATCCTTGCCTTTCTAAAGTCAGGTTAGTCACTGGAACACCTGAAACTCAGATACTCAGAATAGGGATGGGCACATATGCCCTCAAGACATTGCAGTTTTGGGGTTGCTGATATGCACGTGCAAAGATCACCTAGTTTTGTGAGTGAAAGCAGAGCATATTCTGTGCTTGAATGAAGAATAGTTATCAGCTGACAGGAATGAAGTTTCACCTCAGTGTATTCAACCCAACTGAACTCCAAACCACCCATTTGTAGACAGGAAATGAAAAAAGCAAAAATAATATTTTAAAGTGTTTGGCTGTGAGTCATTGAGTTGAGCAACTCCAGCTAGCAGTATTTAACATGGTTAAATGAAAAAGTTGGTAGGGAGGCTGGCATCTCAGCAATTTCTCAACAGATTAATTTATTGTAACTCCTCAAAGGGAGGAGTTCGAAGTTTCTAATGTGTATATCACTATACACCAAGTATTAAACAGGAGAGGACAAACAATGGCCAAGCTGGCTGTCCTCCAGTTAATCATCCTGCTTTGACTCAGATTCATCTGCGAGCTGCTGTTGAAAACCAATTGCTTGTTTAATGGGGCAGAAAGATGAAATCAATTTCAATAGGCATCTCTAAAGTGTCCCTCTTACATAAAAGTGCTGCCTGAGGGAGCAAGAGACACATACATTTCCTTCTGCTTGTGCCGGTTTCACTTCCCATTTGCTATCCCTACAAGGTACTGAATCCTAAAGTTATGTGGTGAAAGGAGCTGCAGCTGAATGCAAACCGTCTCTCTTTGGTTCACGGCATTCTCAAGACACAGACAGCGCTTCTCCAGGGAGGTGACAGCCATACACCCAAGTGAGATTAGTTAACACTGACTCATCAGGTGTTTCATTAAGGAGCTGTGTCAGGGAAGAAACCAAGAGCGGTGAGCAATGCTAACCACGCCAGTGGCGCGGTGCTCTGGGGAGGAGCAGTGACTGCTGGGCTGGAGGGCGTTTCAGGGACAGATGACACTGGCACGGCTGGGAAAGTCAGCCCAGGCCTGTCTCCAAACCAGCAAAAGCCATTAAGTGGCACTGCCCGGAAATTAGGATCAATAGTATTACACACACACGTTATGTATTTTTGGTCAGCTGAGGAGCATTCAAGCCAGATCAAAACGGATTTGCTGACTGCAGAGCATCCCATAATCTTTTTCCATACCGACACTTAAAGGCAGTAGCACCATTTGAGACTTCACCGTTTTTTCCTTTTCTTTTTTAAACAAGAAAACTTGCCTAAGCTGAAAAATAATTCAATATTCCATTCTAACTTGGGAATTTGAAAACTGCATTAACAGAGAATCCAGGACTTTTGATTTTGCTGTTGTGCTTTTTTTAATTATGATTTTATGACAGAACTCCCACACGTGCACAATTGATGTGATCCTTTGCTAACATAATAAACCAGAAAACAAAAAATGTATGCTACTTTAGGAAAGCATAAGACACTCCACAGTCTGAACCAGTGGTCACAACACCACCTCCACAACCCATCCACACACTCCCTGTGCCTCCCAGCCACATCCCATTAGTCCGTGGCTATTGTACAAGGACATTCCTGTGTCACACATGCCTGTGTATCCACCGGCCAGACACTGCACAGCACGCATCTTTACACACATTTTCGGGGTGCTAGCCCCATTTTTGCAGTTATCTGGAAAGCAGGCATTTCCAGAAGCACGGCTAGCTCCCTCTGTGTCCCTCACCACAGCTCCACGAGCAGCGTGAAGGTGCTTGAGGCAATGCAAGTGGCATGGGAGAGTTTGCCGAGGCGCTAAGGCCAAAGGCTCCAGATTCACAGGGAAGCTGCTTGGTGCCACCGGTAAGGAATTTCCATCACTCCAGACAAGCCTAAGAGATCACGCACATACACAAAAGTCTCCTCTTATGTCACATGCACTGCATTAACATTACAAAAGGAACCAAGCACTCAAGCATTCCCGAATTAAAGAAGCCTGCGTTTACTGCTTGTTAACTAACCGCCTGATCTCACATCAATTTTATCATCACAGTTATTTAATGAATTACTAAGTTTGCACTGTGCTTTTTCACCACACTATCTTGGGGGATAAGGTACATAAGACTAAATACTTCCAACTCCTGCAAAAAGGATACAATAGAAATGAAGAAAATACAGAAAATTTGTCTCAGTAAATTCCAGCAGTGTGCAGGACACCGAGAGTAATGTCTGCAGATTTGGGGATCAACTGCCTCTCCCACCAAACATCCACGCTGCACACCAGCATCACCAAATCACACAACATGTTGAGCTGGAAGTGACCCACAAGGATCGAGCCCAACTCAGCCCTGTACAGGACATCCCCAGAGTCAGATCATGGCCTGTTTTAGGCCATTCTGCATTACAGTGTTTTCTGAAAGCCAGTCTCTGGTCACCAAGAACTCAATGAAAAGGAAGAGATATGAAAGAATTGCGTGGGATACTATGCCAACAATATATTATACATGCTGTCTGTGTGGGACGGGGAGTTTCTATCCCATGAGAAATTTTAATATTTTGACATCTGCTTTCACCTAATCTGTCCTTGTTGCTTAAGGATTCCCATGATACAATGGACTAGTTTAGCAAGGAAAGAATCTGCAACGAAGACGTGGTCCAGGAATCCAGATATGAGGAATAAAACACAAGTAGCATTTCAAAGTAACACATTATCACATTTGAAAGTAACACTTTATCTCCAGAGACCACAGATATTAAATGTGACCTGAAACAAAACATCCAGAGTTTCTCCAGCACAGGGAAAAGCCAGAGAAGCCAAATATTTTCTATAGAAAGTTCCTATCACAATACAGTACAGTTTGAAAAGAAGAAATGCATGTATATGTATACACATACGTGCATATATATTTATTTTCATTTAGATACATTTATTTTTAGGCAATCTTCCCCTCCTTTAAGACACAACCTCCCATATGCCATACTTTCCTCCTAGTGCTTCATCATTTGCCTTTGACCTGTTTGCTGCCGAGACAAATAGTGAATGTTTACTCACTCACCTATCTTTGCAGGTCTGCTGCTAGTATTCCAGAACTACGAATGAAAAAAAGACCACAACTTGCCAGTAAAAACAGTCCTCTCCCTGACCTTTCCATGGGAGGGTGGCCAGCCCAGCTGCAATCCATACATGCACCATTCCTCACCCATCATTTCTTTAACTTCCTTCAGTGGGGTCCAAAGACTGTAGCCGTGTCAGACAAGGTTGTGTGACGCCATTAGAAAATTTTACACTTCAAGAATTCAATTTTCCTCACAGAATGATGCTCTGATTTTTTCCCTTTTGATTGTACTTCATCTGAAGTCTACTCTGCAGTACACAAGAAACTCATCTAAGTACAGTTCCTCCTGAACACACAGGGACATCATGGTACCAGAAGGAAAGAGCACATTACTGGTTGTGATTGCCTTATCTGCACCAATGCCACTGCTGTTGCAAACACACAATAATCCTAGGGTGGATCTGTCAAAAAAAACAGAGCAGAGAAACTGACAGTGGTGGCAGTAATTTTTCAAAAGTATTTTTGATTTCTTTTGTTTAAGCCACATCACCTTGCACAGTAGATTTTGAGTGCAGCTACAAAAACAGCCAAATTGGTCAAATTTAGGAGGTGTGGCTGAAATACGTGGCCAAAAATTCTGTCACTGGCAGTGCTTTTTGAGCGCTGTAATGTATGGCCACACCTTTGCTCAGTTTTCAAAGCTTCCGGAGATAATGCTGATCAGGATGCAGTTTGTCACCCCATGACACAAGTCCACCTTCCTACATTCTCACCTCCCCTGACATTTTTACCTCCAACATTTGCATCTGTTTGCTCCCTAAATGGATATTTCAACAAAAGAGCAGAAAATCGGCTCAGCAAAATGAATTTTTGTTAATTTGTTGGCTGAATTACGTGGCTGAACAAAGCCAGCAGAGAGGAAGCAGATGCACAGAGGAATGCAGGTGAGCAGGGCTGCTCCTCTCTGCCTCAGAAGCTGCTGGGATCCCCCCAGGTTGGGAGTTAAGGAGCAGTTACAGGAATGTAAACATTTCTCCTGGTGACCACATCAACAGGAACGCTATATCCAATAATTAATGAACATCAGGATCTTAATAGGATCACAGCTGCAGCACAGTTCCCATGCAGTGAGACTTTTCCTTCAAGACCTTCAGGGGAGCACCAGTACTCTGAGGAATGGGCAAATGATTGCACAGGCAGCAGCTCTGCTGGCCCCCAGACCCACACCACACTGACAGCACCTTTCTCATCAGGTACCTGCACTGGGGCAGGATCAGGGTGTTTCAGAGGTACCCTCTGCTGCTGCCAAGATCTCCAGGTACAGACAACATGGAATAGCTTTGCCAACCACATCCTATTCCTGTCCTGATTCACCAGTTTGCAGAACAAACAGAAAATGGAAGTTTCAACAAATTGTATGTTTAGGTTACTCTAATGTATGATAATTTTACATTTACAGTTACATAAAATTAAACCTAATGAGTTTTACGCTGAATGCCTGTCTTGAAATTGTCTCAAGGTTTACATTTCAAAAGTACCATTTCATACCAATTACACATGGCACAAGTGTAACTGCCATACAGTATATTACAAAAAAAACCAGCTTAAATATTGTTTGCTTTGGCATTTAGCCTTCTTGCAGTAGCAGCTTTAATTTAAATCACTAAAATTCTGTTTGAAATTAGAATTGCGCATAACATTTTGCAGACCAGTATTCCAATTCAGAATCATCAGGAAAAACCCATTTTCACATAAATCTTAGTGAACACTCCTAATATACTATAGGAAGTGTTGTAGTGCAGCTTTCTCATAGATATCTTCACCAAAGAATAAGCACTATTTCATTCCACAGTTAGGAAAGTGAAATTCACTTTTCAGTGAGCAGTTTTCAATACTGCCATTTATAACAAAACAAACAGGAGACACAGCTGAAGCCTAAACAGATAAATCCAGAAACTTCCTTTTGTACTGGCTATTTTACACAGTACATTTTAAAATAGAAATGGGCGTGCTGCAGTCAGACATTCTCTGGCAGCCACCTAATTAGCAATCTCAAATTAATTCAGAAAGCAGAAATAATAAAGTAAAAACCAAAACAACAAAACCCCCAAACACCAAAATCAAACCAACCAAGTAAAAACCTACACACTTTAGCAATCCCAAAGACTTTGAAAATGTTCTGATAAAAAGACTAAGGTTATAGGAGCTTGACAGACAATTCAGCACAGAGAACATCTTTCACCATCTTTATACTAGACATAAACATCATCATCTCTGCCCCCAGCTCAAGACCTAACCTTCTCTTATCCCAAAGCCAAAAAATAAAATTTAGTCTCATTGAAGGGTAAAATTTACTGAGTAAAACTGATGGGACAGCAACAAAATGACTTTTCAAAGCAACTCTTTCCAGTACTGAAATATCAGATTGATGGTCTACATTTCTGCTCTTCAAGGTTAGCACTGCCAAGTTCATGATCAAGATGTTTTGGTCTGAATCACAGATTTTTTGTTGTCATCAGCAGACTGAAGGGTTTTATTTATTCACTAATTTGGATGTTGCTAAGAAAAGCCAGCCAGAAAAGTGGAAATCTCATAACTAGGACCTGATCATATTTGGTTCTTCAACTGAGCTTCAGAAGTTTTCAATAAATCCAAAGCCAGGCTTCTTACTCTGAAAGCTTAAATAAATAAAGTTAAAGCCATACAGATCTCTGTAAATTATTTTTAAGAATTGCTTTTCTCTGCTGCCAGTTTATCTGCTCTGCTTGAAGTTAGTGCCTAGAAAAGGTGGAAGGACTTCCATCTGCTACTACTTCAAAGACAGCTCTCCTGAAAGGAAACATCAACCTGTCCAAGACATATGTTTCTCAATGTATTAGACCTGCTGTCTCTGCCAAGATGCAATTAAACACTGTCTAATCTTTAAAAAGCCTGCAAGAAATAAGTTCTAAATCCCACATTTAAGAATGGACCCACACTGAATTAAGTCAAGCTCCACCATGACTTGCAACTGACTAATCTGTTTACACTAAGGGAATTTCCTGACCCAAGGTTGCTGCAGTAAGCTTGCAAGAATTGATCCATTTGCACTACAAGCAAGCCACAAGGTCTCTTACACTGCTTCTACAGTAGGGCATTATGGCAAGGCAAATTTATATCATGGCCCTTGCAGTTCCTCCTCTCTCCTTGACTCCCCAGGCACATGGCTCCTTCTCTCCACCTGCCTATGCTTATTCCACCCTGCAGTGAGCTTTTGTAAGGAGAAAGACCAGGGGAAAACTGGCTTAAAATCAAAGAAAACAAAATCAACAGTTTTCTGCTTGTTTACACTGCTGAATCAGTTCACTGTAGGGCCAGCAGTAGGTGGGAGCACCAGCCAGGGCAGGATGGACATACCCAGAACAGGCGGAGCCAGGTCAGCTTAGGCTGTCCCTGAGCTGCTGTCAGATTCTCTTGCAGGGCAAAAAAGTTGCAGCCAGTTCCTCCTGCACTGTCATTTTGACATTTTAACTACTCCCAGAGTGAGGGCAGAAAGGATCAGACACATAAACAAAAGGCCTTGTCCTGCTTGCACAGGCAGGTGGGTTATTTCTCCCAGAAGCTCATTCCTGTGAGGTTTTCCACCTGCACAGCACTGCCATGAGCAGAGCCACCCTGCAGCTGTTGGCTGGCAGCTGAGCAGCACTGGGCAAGCAGGACATGCTTCTGTGGCCCGAAGGAGGGATAGAGATTATAGGTAAATAAAAGTATCCTAGTCAGAAGTCAAATCCAAAGCTGTCCTGGCAGGAAAAAGCACTGGTATGCCCAATGCAAATCCCACCAGGTACCAAAAACCTCCCAGCCAGGGACAGCACTGAGGAAACAGAGCTACTCACATTCACACATGCTAGCACGACATGCTGCCAGCTTTGTCTGGCCATCTTTTTGTTTCCAAAACAACTAGGACACAAAATCTTTAATTGCTGCTATTATTCTTCATTGGATTGGAGCAAAATTCTTATTTTAGAAAAATATCTGTCACATTGTCTTTTATCACAGCATGAGGGAGGAGGCAGCTGTGGCACATACTGTATAGTCTGGGCAGTTTTATTTTCCCTCTTTGGGTCATGCATTAGCTATTCTTCTCTGCTTTGGCACACGTTACTAACCCTAGACCCACACAAAACGCTCATCCTCAGGGAAAGGCCACCTTTAAAGAAAAGGTTAGGAAGGGAGGAAAGGCACCTGCATGAATGCTTTTCTGTTGAAATACAACACAGTTAAAAAGGATGAAGTCTGTCTCTTGAAAAAGTCAAATCCATCAGGTTAAAGGTTTGCAAGATGCAGACTGGATTTTGCATACTTTCTTCCAGACTTAGCACAGATACTAAAGAAAAAAAATAAGCAGAATGGGACAACTGATTGGACAGAATGGGACAATGGCTGATTCACTATTCTAAACTCACACATGACATCTGAAAAGACTCATATGAGTACAGTCAAGGTTGATAAAATCAAAGCTTCTCCTGCCCAAATTCCAAAGCATTGGAGTTCACTAATTAGGTTTCTCTGTTGTACAGATACAAGAGAAACAGGTATTTTTTCAACAGATGACAAACACTGACAGTTTTATTTATTTATTTAGCTTTCAAAGCAGAGTCATTTTTAATGGATCTATAATTCAAAAGCTCTTTAATTAATTTTCCTCAAGCTTCCTAGAAAGACAGATTTGGCTTTCTGCATTGAAAAACAAGTCAGTTAAGCTCTAGGCAAAGAACCCCAACCAAACATTTCAAAGTCAAAGCTATAAATGAAACAAAAATGGAATGTTATTAGGAACACTGGTTGCAATTTCACCACATAAGCTACTTCCAGCATTGCCCAATCTTTAAGTTGCTCTTATTTTTCCTTCCTGCCTTCAATCCATTTTTGTTTGCTATAATAATAGTAAAAAAAAAAACCCACAGAAATTCTTCCCTTATATTGCTTTTTGCCTCACCACATTATTGATTCTGCTTCCTGTGCTTTTTTTGTTACTTTTCTTTCTTCTGACTCTGTTAATCGAGTGCTCCATATCCAGGAGAGCGCTACAGTGCCTACAAGTACAGGACTGATATCTGAGTGGAAGCAACAGTGGAACTGGAAAAAGTCCCTGAAGAGCTGACAGGCTGACACTTTGTTCCTTCTGGACAGCAGTTTCACATCAAGCAGAAAACCAGGGATCCATTTATTTATTTTGGACAACAACTCTGGTGCTTAAATATCCACTGAACTCAGTGCTTCATAGAGAAAATGCCCTCTTCGTTTCTCCAGGGAATTAATCTCAAGTGTCTAGATAACAGTAACACAAAGTAACCTACCTATGTCTTAGCACCAGGACACACAGGTTCTCCAGTCTGAATTTTAAACAAATGACAATTACAGTGCACAGTGCTCCAGCAGAGCTTGGAGCTCCACAGAACTGCTCAGGTCCTAGTCTAGCCAAGGCATGCGCAAACACTGCTCTCCCCTGCTGCTTCTGCCAGAGATTATTCTCCTCACAGAATAAACAACAGCAGAATGAAATGTTTGCCCTTAACCTAGTGCATTGATTATGGGAGCTAAGCCACTGATGGAGATGTATTTGCACTTAAATGCCTGATTGCAAAGGAGTGGGCTCTGGCATCGCTGTACAAGAGGGTGGTCTCTGCCTTGGCACTAGGGCAGAAAGCTGGAAGGAGAAGCCACAAGAATTGCTAGCCTGCCAAGAATTCCTCCAAGCACAAACCAGTTAGAGAGAAACACTGGGACATCCAGGAGCCAGGGACATCATCCAGAGAGGTGCAAGAACATGGGTGCAGAATTTCTGATGCAAGTACTGGACTGTGCTTTCTGCCACAGTTCAGCACAGACATTTCATCAAAGGACAGCTATATTTCCAAACCACTGAACCTTCTTCAAACATCCTTTTTCTCTACAATACTATCTGGGTTTTTTTCACCAGATCTAAATTCAAGAATTGTTGCAAGAAAAGTTGAAAGATTCTGTACTGTATGCACAGGTGACTAAAGCAGACATACAACTTATATAACCAAAGCTGGAATAGTGCGAAGATTTACACAGCATTCATTAGACTTTAGTAAACTGATTTCTTCTCTCACAATTCTTATCATAACCAGAATTCAAAGAATGTGAACAAACAAGTTTCCAAGATATTAGCAAGCACTTAGGTCTCAAGTTATCTCTAAAAACCACATTCTGTACAAGCCATTTAAGAAGGGACCAGATGTTCTCAAAAGACAAAAAAATAGTTCACACTTTTAGGTCCATCAGTAACTGCAGCATATAACTTATGAACAAATTCATTCACAATGCTACATCAACGACTTTTCTTTTTAAAAAAATGAAAAATGAGTGTTATGAGCACTGGTATGGTGTGTATGATTAAATCCTGTACACTGTCAACAATTAAAATGAAGGATTAAAACAAAAGTGAACTTTTTATTGTATCTGACTAAATAATACACACTTGCAGAACTACTGCAATGAGCACTGCCTGCAAATTTCATGCTTTGAGTAAAATTTAATTAACTTGAACTAGTAAAAATCCCACAGGGTTATATTATTTGTAAGTGAGAAAATAGGAGTCATGTCTGCATGACTGGGAATGGGAATTTGGCTAGGGTTGTCTAATTATGGTTCCTCTTGAAAGGCACATAAATATTTATGTGAATTTGTGCACTGACATTTGTTGCTGGACTTGAACGTTCAAAGTCACTACAGATAACTTATAAATGCACTTTCTACGTACACACAGCTTTTCCTCTATGCACATCCTGTTTCTATAACTTGGCTTGTTTTCCTGACAAGCTAACCTGTAGGAATAGGCAGGAAAGGGAAGTAAAGCACTATTCATTCCTAGGTGATTTATGAACCGATGCGTCCTTCCTTCTGCAGCAGAAAGCTGGCACACACACACACAAAAATATGTGTACATGTCTGTGCCTTCACTGGAAGAAGCATTTGGGGGAAAAACAAATCCAGCCCTGAATGCTGTCTGTCTTCAGTGCAACTCCCGAGAATGTCACTGCTCATCTCCTTTCCAACACTAGCCCATCCCATTTCCAAGTGCTGCCAAGTGCCAGGGCACAGATGAGGAACAGGGCAGCTAAAACTCAGTAAGCCAACACTCTCAGCACAACGGGCTTTATATGTACAACTTCTCTCTGGTAATCTCTGTAAAACATTTAGGTTCCTGCTAGGAAAAATTAAAAAGTTTTAAAAAACCAAAGTCACTCAGAGATGGCCTGCAGGGATGCATGCACATGCGTTAGGGGAAGCTTTTCCTATCAGCCAGCCTACACAACACGGAACAGTAGCCTGGATCTATGTAGCAAGAAAAAGACATTTAGCAACTGTCTTACAGCAAGAGGGAAAAAAATCCCAACAAGCCAGCAGAGGGAACAGACACTTCACAATTTATTCTTACAGTGAGGCTATAACACCACATCAGCTAAATCAAAGAGTTGCAAGTGAAAGGCAACTTTTTGGATTTAACTACCCATTTTAAATACTCACAGTCTAAAGTCATCACTTGTACCAGCAGCTGAGACAATGGAAAGGAATTTGGAAGCGGAAGAGAAAAGTCCCTCTCATTTCCATTCAGTAACAGCAAGCTTTCAGCTGTGCAACAGATTTACGAATCTATTTGGCATTGCTCAGAATAAAAAAAAACACCAATTAAAAAAATCCCTAAAAGTGTAATTACACTTCTGAACAGTTACAAGTACTTGCGTGACAGAAGGTAAGATTTTGCAGACTGAGCATACCCAGAGTGTTGGAGCTGGTCTGGAACAATTAAAAGACAGACATCTTAAATGGCAAAAATGCAAGCTGTGTTCTGAGCTGGGGAAATTGCAAGTGCATTCTAATCTCATCTGATTGTCATCATCACAAGTGTAACAACTGCAATGTTCCATCTTAACTGCATTCACAATTGACCAGTCATACAAAATACAAAAAGAATCTCAAATAAAATTAATTCCTTAGGCTTTTTGTCACACTGACAACACATAAGATTTTCAGCAACCTAAATGGAAAAAATCTATTAAAATTGTATTCTGCTGGAATACTTGCATCAAACAAACATCTTTTAACCTTCCAAGGAACTTTAGAAAGAGCTTACTTTTAGTCTCCTTTGGCATACCTGAAGACTTGGTATAAATTAATTTCAAATGGGCTGCCTTCAATGGTACAGTTTTTCCAGGATTCAGGACAATATGTTAGTGATATTTTAAGGGCACCCCTGCTCCAGAAGCCAGTGTGTAGGGGTTAAAATAAGGATGAGGGTCCATGTCCTAATGGCAGACATTGTGTCCCTTGAAGGGCCTATACCCACTTTGACCATCAGAAAAGGGAAGGAAATTCAGCAGAAGTAGTGAGGAAAAAGAGGCAAACAGATTATTATGAGTTGTGATTTGACTGTAGTGAGGGAAGCAACATAGAACAAGGAAAATTTATACTTATAAGGAGAGCACTGTAATTCCAATAACCTTTTCCACTCTTGCATAAATTGAACCCCCAGGCACTTGATAAAAGGCATGCACAGCACCTTTTTTGAGCAGCTGGAGAGCTGCTACTGCATACTATTTTTTTTTTTAGCAGGTCTCACAAAACAATCGAAAATTGTAGCAGTGCTGTTTCCAGAGAATCACATCCCGGCTCAATTATAGAACAGCCTGTGGTGGCTCTATAAACAAAGTGGTTCTGTATCATTTAACAATTAATGGTAACTTTAAGGTGAGCCAGTTAAGATTTCTTGTTCAGTGGATCCCTCTGTGATCACTCCTACCAGATCTGCACCAAGTGACTCAGACAAAGGAAGGCTGGTTACATAAACAGAAGGTAGGTGGCTTAACAACCTTGATCTTATCACAGACCTGTCAGTGGAGAGAACTGCACGTTACTGCGGAGCTAACTCACATGTCAATGCACTGGAAAGGAATCACATGTTTTCCACATCCTCCGATTTGGGAATGCTTTGCAGGGTTATTTATTGAGCCAGTTCATATTACACAGAATAGCTTCAGAGCTTGCTGTTTCCAGTGGTTCACCTGCCTTGCCAAGACCATGCTTGCTACTGAAGAGTCACGAGAGGAAAACTGAGAATGAAATAATTTATAAACTTGGAATGCTTCAGGATTTCAGAGCCCATACACTTTTGAAAAATAAAGAAGGAAAAGAAAAAGAGATAAATCTCACCCTTTCTATTAATACCTGACTGGAAGCAAAATTATTTTACAAATCTGACATCATTACAGCCCAACACTCAAAGGTGCTCCATTTTGGCATTTACTCATTCTTCAGTAATCAGCAAACTTTCTAGCACTCAGCTCTAGCTTTCCAGGACACATGTTAAAAAAAAAAACCCAACATCTTAAGTCACATTTAGCCTCTCAGCTGACTGCCTGTGTAATTTACAGGAGTAACAGGTTAGATTGACCTAGCTTTAAATCAGAAAGATACATCACAGCTGGACATACTAGCTGGTCTGAAAGCCTTTGCCAAGCTTCCACAGGGTTTTAAAACACAACCTATGATTTTCAACAGCGTTTCTACCTTTTTTCTCCCAACAGTCAAAGAGAAGCAACATGCCCACTCATTCTCCTACTGTGCACTGGAGGGACACCCCTGCTTCCTTGCTCCAACCTGAAATGTCATCTTCTTTCCAGCAGAGCTATTTCCAGAGCTTATTTACCAGTTCATTCAAGTCTAGACTTTCTAATTTTGCAGCATAATCTGTAGCTCAGTCACCCATGAAACTGCCGAACAGCCTGCAATTGTGCGCAAATCCACACTATGGCTTGTGCTGCCCGAGCTCAGGTACAGTCATTTCCAACAGCATACAGCATTTTAATGGGAAGCTCTTTAAACCTGCCAGGAGCATTTGCCAGAAAAATATATCTTCCCTTCCTCACCTTCCCCTTAAATAGTTTAATTAATGACAAAGTCCTATCTTTGGCTCCAGAAAGTGACAAAAGCAAAGATCCTGACAGGGAAACAGGTACAGCATAGGACATGAACAGCTGGAAGGGAAGGCTTTTTTCTCTTCATCCATTTAACAGCCCCGCCCAGTGTGTGCCCCCACTCTATCCCCCAGGCTCAGGCAGCACAAGAGACACTGTGCCCAGTAGATCTCTCAAAGGAAGCAGGGGACAAGATCAGAGGGCACATCCCACTGACAACAGCACACTTGGTGGTCTCTGGAGGGAAGGTGGATGGCTTGCCTGGCAGAGGGCTCAGGGAGGTGCTGACCAGCCTGACTTGGGCAGCAGCACATGATAGGAGAAGGGCTGAAGGGGGAACTCCTGTCCTCAGCCATGGGAGCTCTGGTGTCAGTTGATGGCAAGGAGCCCTAAGGAAGGGAGCTGTGATGAGTCAGCCCCAGCATCTGCCCTACTCCACAAGCACCTGGGAAAAGGCTGCTCCGTGGCCATGGCCAAGGCAGTGACCCAGTGAGACCAAAGTGACACAGATGTAACACTCTCCCCACCCTCAAAGTAATCAGATTTGCTCTCTCCTATGACTTCCACATTTGCTGAGTGCACTTGGTCCCACGTGAGTTGCAACAGCAGGCAGAGCTATCTGCAGTGAGACTGGTGTGCCTTGCCTGCTGCTGCAAATCCACAGATACCAGCAGAGCCATTACTCAGGCTCTCGTGACCCTGCTCAGGGCTCCCACACCTCTTCCTCTCCCTCTCAGCCTGTCCAAAGGAGAATTCCTCTCAGGGCCATCTTAGGGCTTTCCACCCCAATGGTTAAACTCAAACCTCCTGTCCTTCAGTGGGCAGCAGGCTGTGGCACTGTGCATCCATCTGTGCTGAGCTAACAGGGGCAGAATGCCCATTGTTCCTCTCTGGATGTGCACACAGCAACACATACCAAACAAAAAGCACCCTGAGAAAAAAACAGCTTTTCCCCAGCCTTCTCATGACCTGTCTTCCTCCAGTCCCTGGTCTATACTCTCTTCTACATTTAGCTGCTGGGCAGGCCATACATGTCCTTTCAACCACCGTGGCCAGAACACTCCTTTGCATCCCTTCACCATTTCTCTCCCCAGGAGATTTCGTCACTGGTCCCAGCACCATCGTCCAACAAGGGGTGGCCCATTACTGCAAAAATCTGCTCAGCAAAGATAGTAGGGGACCCACCCAGCACACCACACCAGGCAGCACCAGCTGTGTATCACATTGCTGCTGAGTGTGGCATACTGGGAGACACTGTACTCTCCTGGGAAGAGCTTCCTGAGGATTCTTGTTGATCCCTGACGATAAAAGATGTGCTAACTGCTGAGAAGCACAGGAACCCACTGAAGATTGGTAAGAAAACCTGTTTTCAGGCAGGAAAACACTTCTGGAAGACAGTAAAAGTTCCTCCTGTTCTACATCAGCATGAAAGGAAAGCCTTTCAAAGCTACATGTGTTTGCTCAATGGAATAGGATTTCCTGCCTTTCATTCTCCTGGATGATGCAAGGACCATAGCAGCCAGGAGGGGAAAGTCCAGGGCTTATTGGTCCTCTGCTTCCCACCCTCACAGCAAGCACCATCACCTGCACAAAGCCTGTCTCTTCCTGCAGCTTCACTAAAAATTTCACCTGAAACACCTCTCCCAACAAAACTATGGCAGCTGCAGGAAAATTTTTCAGTTTAACAAATCAACATCCCAGGGTCATTCGTTCAAATAAGCCCTGATCAGCTCCAGGCAGAGGCTGTGCTTGGAGGCCACAAGAAGTGAGCTCCCCACAGCACTGAGGAAAGCCCTCAGAGGAGGGCAGGCAGCTCCATGCTGTCCCTCCACACAAGGCAGGGCTCATCCCTGGTGCACTCAGCATCTTAAGGCACACAGCTCAGAAAACAGCACTAGCCCACAAAGAGGAGTGTGGTTTGGATGAAGGCAACTCAATCTTGGCAGCTCTGTGTTTTAAAGACAGCACTTTGGTGCGCTTCTCACTCCCAAAGCATCCTGAACTGTTATTTACAATTTCCCCCAGGCAGGCCATAAATCCAAGCACGACTAGCAAGCCCAACTCAGTGTAAAAGGATCCCAGAGGCAGACTAATTACCTTTGCAGGTTATGCAAGCCTATGCAGTTTTCTCCTGCACAGGAGCTTTGGAAATTTTGGCTAATGGCTGCCACTAACAGGTCAAACTTTCCACTTTCCATTGTTCTCTTCAGGGCAGCCAGGTGGGAGTTCAGGGCCAACAAATCTCCAGGGGGAGAAATCAAGGCCATTAAGGGAAAGGGAAGAGAGTCTATGAATCACAAAAATACTCCACACACTTTTCTGATTCCAGCAGAAAAGATATTAAAATAAAGCCTGAGAGGAAGCCGAACAAATTATGAGGATTACAATCAAAACCACCACCAAAAAAAAACCCCTACAACTCCCATTCTCTTGAGACTTTAGGGATTACTTCTCTGTGAGTACTCTATACTAAGGTGACAACTTCTTTTTTGTTTAAATTATTTAATACAGTGAAGGCCCACTCCCCTCATCTCTTGAGACAGAAGGTCAGAAGATTTAGAGGCGCAGGTGCTGCATCTTTCACATCTTCTCACCTCGACAGAAGTGTGCTGATGTTCAGCCTGCAGCTAATTTCACACTCCTAACATCTACTAGATCTGTTTAGGCATTGTCTATCCAGACTGCAGTGGTGATAGCAAACACCTGAATTTTAGATGAGGTGGGGATAAAATATCAAGCTCAAATCATTGCTCTGGACCAAGCAATGCATGAAGCAACCAGAATATGCCATTTTCTGAATGAAAGCATGGGCTGACAAGCTATTGTCTGGTCTAAAGCAACACACACACTCTTTCACCCCAATCATAAAAATGTCCATAATCAAATTTCCCCATGAAAATCATCAGTTACAATCCCCGAAAAGTTTAAAAAAAAACCCCTCATCACATAAGAAAAACTAACATGCTGCAACTGGGCTGTGAAAAATCCTGACAAGCCTATTATCCAGCTGAACATCACACTGGTGATTGCTGAAGCCCCCTCCCATGGGAACCACACAGGTTAAATTACTTCCCAATAAAAATGTAATGTTTTCAGTGTGGTAGTTTCATTTTTTGGTGAAAGATTCTCACTAGAGATAACATGAGCAAAGGCAAGAGAATGAAAAAATCATGTATCTCAGGTACCATATCAGATATAACAATGAAGTACAATACAGAACAAACTCTTGTCTACTGCAATCAGGCCTCTTTCCCCTTGGCACAGACCAAAAATAAAACAAAAACTGTGAAACTTAGTACTACAAAATACTCAGTGCAAAGTAAGGATACTGTGCTAAATCTTGATGGGTTAAATACCATCCACAACAGGAAGTAAATAAAATTTTATGAAGATCTGTACAGCAACTTCCAGGATATAATTAGATCATACTTTTCCAGAGCCATAATAAAGAGGAGGAAATTTTGTGTTTTCTTCGGTTGGTGTGGTGCTACCTGTTAATTACAAACAGCCAAGGAAGCAGAAGATGCTCTCCGGAACATATCCAAGGGACACAGATTAGGCTGGTGGCATCATGGATGCACCTTCCAAAGGCAAGCCCTCCAGAGGGGGTTTTCAAGTGTTTTGGCTACAAGTTTACTAGTCACCCCAGATGGAAGCATGTAGGTATTTCTTACAAGCTTTCCCTTAAGTTTCTCTCAGAGATTTTTTTCGTCCCTCATGAAAGAGATAAAAACAACACCACCCAAACAAAAACTCAAAATTACCCAACCAAAAAATAAAAAGAGTTGATAAAGTACTTCAGGGTCTTCTAACATATTTTTGATGGAGCTTTACAATCCTGAGGCAGGGACACAGGATATTTCTGCAAGTAAAAGAGAAAGTTCTGAAAAAGTGCCAGAGTACAAACTACTAGAGGCAGCCAAAGTGGTAAGTCTCCCACTGAGCTCAATATCACAGGATGAAATCTACTCCCATTACAGCTATGACCCAGGTAACTTCTAGGTTTAAAAAACAACAGGCAAATCCAAACCACCTTTTAACTTTTAAAATTAGCTCTGAGACAGCTTCACAAACTGCTCTGTAGTAACCTAAAGAGACAGCTGCAAAATCCTCCTTACCAAAATTCAGGCTAAAGCTTTTGCAATCAATATGATTCTGGTTTGATCTGTTTGAAGAAAAGCAGGAAGCCAGAGAACAGCAAACCACATACTCGATAAAAACACATTTGTATGGGCGATGAAGGAATACTCACGCAGTGCGTACAGGGAGAGGACTATTCCGGCCAGGCAAAATCCCTCAAAAAACCTGAGTGTGCTGAACATGGTCACATTCACTGAGAGTGCCACAGTCAGTCCAAATATCAAAATGAATATGACAGAGAAGAGCAGTACAGGCCGTCGACCAACCCTAAAAATAAGGAGGTATGGAGAAACAGTGTTAAAAGCCAGGATGGACATAATGCTGGGTCATTAAAACTGGCAAAGAAGGGAACAAGTCAGGCAATCCCTTCCAAATATTGCAATACATTTTTAGTGTTTGTTCCATTCTTCTCTTTTTTTTTCCTTACTAAATCCCAGATTTCTCTGCCAGCTTTGCATTGACAAGTTCATCTCAGAAGGGATTAAGCAGAGACACCATATTGTAACGGTGCTTGATTTAACCAGCATTTTCAAAACAAAGATAAACAAGGAAGCTACTATAAGGCCATAAATAAGTCCCTTGGAGATGAAAATTGATGTCTCAGCTTTTTGTTGTAGCACGGGGGGATAGATGGTGTTGCAGGAGCCCTCTTATTAGAGGGTAAAAATGATCCCAGTCACAGAGTTCTTGTTAAACACAGCATAGAAAGGGTCCTGGTCTCTTCTCTTAACTCCAACTATTCACTGACTCTGGCTACAGCAAGCTCCTCCTGTAGGTTTCCCTTGCAGCCTCTGACTGCTGGTTATTTCCTGCTAAACTCTGACTGCATGTATTAGTTTGCAGACTCCGGCTGTAGGCTTTTACCTAGCTAGACTGTGATTGCAGGTTCCAACAACAGGCTCTGACTGCAGACCCAGACTGACCTCACAGCAGTGATTCTCTCCCCCCAGGATCCTACTTCATGATTCTCTCCTTCACATCCCTCAAGGTTCCTCCTCCATGATGATCCTCCCCTCACCAGCTAAACCCCCTCTTGTATCACACTCACCCTTATTGGATACAGCTGTTACTCATCAGGGGTGAGGCTGAATCGGGTAATTAACACAGCTGTTACTTACAGGGGTGAGCTCACCTGTATTCCCTTCTCCTACATGAGGTATTATATGCTTCATGGCATAATATATTTTTAGCTGCAGAGGTCTCCTCTACCCAAGAGACATGTGCTTTTCAGTCTCATCTACAAGAGCAGCCAGCTCAGGAAACTATTTTTCTCAGTCTCATTTGTTGAGGAGAAGCTTAACAAACATGGACTGAGCACAAAATAGGGCTCAGTTCACTTCACTGAGCCTTAGAGAGTCGATAATAACACTCACAGGAAAATTGTGAGCTCCAAGCCCCTCCACCTTGTATCCCCATAGCAGTTGGAGAGACCCACAAAACCAGCCTGACTGGAGGGTAGGGTGAGGAATAAACTACTTCAAAAACCATTACAGGCGACAGGGGCGGAGGACTTGCAACCCTCTTTTGCAGCTGCAGCCTGTAGTTGCATTTATTGGGACAGTGCTGACGAGGAGGAAGAGTCATGCTACCCCTGAATGTGGGGGCAGCTGCTGCAGAGTTTGGCTCTTTCACATCCGAGGAACATGAGATTTTCAACACCTTATTCATATGTTTAGTGTTTATAATTCCCCTTTCTTTCCCCTCTTTCTGTGCAAGGAGAATGATATGAAGCACCAGAGCATAGGGCTATTTTTAAGCGAGAATTGGATCATTATGTGGAGATTTCCAAAATTTTTCAACTTGTCAACTCCCACAAGTTTTCCAGTGGAACTGAGGATCCCTTTTAGTCAGCTCCATATGCCATTTTCACAAAGAATACATGAACTTGCTTTTCGTAGGCAGCTTTCACAGACCCATTCAAAGCAGACTGTCAGCTGCAAGCCAGCCATCAGGTTGAATGTCAGCACAATAAAGAGCATTTAAATCTCACAACTTAGTCCAGTTTCACATGCTGTAGCATTTCTATTCAATTATTTCAGCAGATTGTCACCACCAGTTATAAAATGCATTATACATATGCATTCACAATTAGAACTTTGGATTTTGCAGTACCTAAAATAAAATAGGGAGTGAAGGGCTGAAAAAAAGACATCATTATAATTTTTAACATTTTTGGGAACTGGAAGAGTGCACCAGTCATCATTCAGGCTTTTTCAATGTCACACCTACAAAAGTGTTGTCATGGCTCCTTGCATGAAAACAGGTTTATTATTATTTTCAGCTATAGTATCACCTGTGAGGCCCCTCAAAGATTTACCTTGTTGGCATTAGCCATTCAAAGCTTTTAAAGCAGAATCAGCAAGCAAGCTGAAGAAAGCAAGGTCAATCAGTTTGCTCTCCATGAGGGTACAAGCACAGCCTACTGGAAGATGAGCTGCACTGGGGCTGAGGGTGGGAACACAATATCACTGACTTTGGTGCACAACACACCGGGGACACACTGGACATGGGGGCAGTGACTGCTGTCTGTGCTTCAGATTCTGTATTTACTGAACACAGCATTTGGGTAGGGAGGGGAAATACCTCATGTAAAACCTTGAATACAGAAAAAAAACAAAAAAAAGCCTATAAACTTTGTGTTATCAGCTATCTGCACAGAATTTTGCAGCCCCATTTTTGTTATGCCAAGCTGTAATTCATACCAATTAGTATTTGTGGAAGTGTTTTGCAGATGAAAGGCATTATGCAAACACTTAGAATTAGGAACTTAATTCTCATCACAAGCCTGACCTGCCATTCCCTGATGTTGATTGAAAAAGACCTCATGCTTGGCATACTTCAGTTCCCTTTCTCCCCTCCTCCCACCCTCTGTACTCAAGGTTATCCATCATTGGAACACAGAATTTCTGCTACCATTATACAAGTTACGCAAATGAATGGTTGCCACTAATGAAAAAATGAGAAAATCCAAGAGCCTCCTGAGCCTGTGAAAACCAACTGAGGCCAGATAAGCCCTCTGGTAAGAGGCATTTCCTCACAAACACAAAACTAGTCATCTTTTTCACCAAGGCACACAGCACACTTCTCAAAAAAACAAAGCTCCAGGGCAGCTATCAGCTGTATATTTGGTGATCTGGCAGTGTTTTGACAGGATGGTGTCTTAGAGCATTAAAAAAAAGCCTTTTATATGCAGACAGAATTATCTGTCTAACAGTACATGGGAATGCTTACGAGAAATTACACCATACACAGTTTCCCTGCTAAAACAGCCCCAGGATGCTATCTGCTGCTATCCAAACCATTCCAGAGAGATACTACTGTATCGTGGAAGTCTCAGCCTACACTGCATGCTATTATCTAGATCAAATGCTAAATGCTGCCTGCACAGGTAAATAACCAGGGATACAAGCAATCCCAGCCTTTTGAAGAATCTGCAGCCCCCACACAGTATGATAAGCAAATACACTGAAAAGATATTCCTAATGTCAGAGCTGCACCGCAGGGGGAGAGAATGGGCTGAGGACAGGACCTGCTCTTCCCATACTCCTACACATGTACCTTGCCACCCCGAGATAACCAAGCTTTGCTCTCACAGCTGATCAAATTGCTCTTCCCATGCCATTCTTTGCAGGCTCTCTCTTGCTTTTAGGACTCTAACTGACTCAAAGGCTTCAAAAAGCATCAGAGCAGGTGCAAAGCAAGGGCACTACAGGGCAATGAGAGATACAGACCTACTGTCTTGGTACTACACGAACACCATGACCACCTGCTCCAGGAGGAAACCTTCCACACAAACCTCAACAGGCTCTGTCCAGAGCAGGCAAAATTGCCAGCAGCACTCAGCCTGTGGAACAAGTAACTTATTCAGGCAGTGGACACAGCTGGTCTTCCCGCAGCCGAGCATGTTTGCAGACCTTCCTCCTAGAGATTTTCCACACAGAGCTGTCCCAGTGTGCACACCTACGGTGTTTTGAACACGGAGCACTCAGTTTATTTAGCAAATTGCCTTAATACACTCTATGCCTTTGCCTCATTCAGCTTTAAAAGCTTCTTTCAAAGAGGAAAAGCAAAGCCCCTAATGGTAGAAAAACCCCAAAGCATCTTCTAATTATCTGAACTGGAGAGTGGTATATAAGTGAAATGAAAATAGATTTTTTATAACACTTTTTATGCATTACCCTCTTTAGTGTCCCTGGCTCTTACTTGGGACTGACATCCTTTTTTCCTTCATTTTCTCTTTCTACCAGGTACAATCTGTACAACCCCTTTGTATCCATCTCTTTACACAACCCCACACTTCAGCAGAAATTCAAGCTGTGATTAAACAGCAAAGTAAATTCCATTTAGGTCTTCTTTTACCAGCCCCAAATGCTACTGCTAAACAGCAAAAAACCTATTGAGCACAGGAGTCCTGCTGTGTCAGGTGCATTAGCTGGCAATGTGGACCAAAGTGGTCCGCAATGAGGACCAACTTCAGTGGCAGCAAACCATATCCATTCCAGTCATCCATAAAAGGGTGACTGTTCCCTCCAGCCACCAAGTTACCCTTTTTCTCCTTTGCACCACAGCTGGAAACCAATTCTCCTAAATTCACTAGACATTTCTATATATTTGAAAATCAGGGTAATTTTATGCTGCATTAGCTCAGCTAAACAGCTTGCAGAGGGGTCCAACAAATTCATGTGGCAGCACAATATACACACTGGGGACAGGAATGGATGGAAGTGCAGGATGCTCCTTTTGGTAGCAGAGAGCTATTAAATCCTCTTGTCGCAGCTCTCTCTCAAAGCCACTGCCTTAGGCAACAAGTTGTTAACTTATTTGTGGCTTATTTGTCAATTATAGCAGCACTTTCCTAACTTGGTAATAAGCCTGCTTTCTCCACACTGATTCCATTTTAGGAAAGCCAAGTAAGATCCCTCATTCATTTCCCTCTATATTTTCTATGGGTTATTAGAGCCCCGTTTTACTGCGGTATTTTAATCAAATTCAACTGTATTTCATGCATGTTCCCTACTTCACTGAAAAGTCATGGTTTGTTCCTCGCCCAAAAATTTTCAGTGACTATTCAGGAATTAAGATGCAATTTTCCTAGGAATGTTTGATCCAAATTACTGCAGAGCTGCAGGGGGCCTTTTCTTTCCCAACTGACTGGCGAGTTGCTGAGGGTTTATAAGGTTTCCCTAATAGGCAACTCTTCTTCTTTTCCTGTTTTAATGAATGGCAAAAGAGTTAACTTGGGGCCATTAAAAGCACCAATACTGGCAACTGTGCTGGAAGGCACTGAAGTGACCGGGACAGCATTGTAGAGCTATTGTTTCAGATGCTTCAAGTTTCCACTGAAATCACTTGAGTCACCCATGTAATTTTTCCCCCTCTTATGCACTACAAGACCATCTTTTTAAATCAAAGCTGAACCCTCAGCATCATTGGGGTATTCAATAATGTTCTAACCGCCTCAGTTCAAGGAATTGTGATCTACTCTTTTTAAGTTTAATACCCCAATACTAGCAGCACACAAGTCAGCAAATCCTTAACACCACACATCACAATGTTCGCCTAACAAGAACTTTAAAAAAAGAACAATTGAAAGGTTGGCAATAAAAACAGCCTTCAACTCACCAAAAGGTACTGTGTAAGCACAGGGTTGACATTACATTAGTCATGTATTCAGTGAAATCAATGCAGCTTCCAATTTCTTTTGGTCCTCTCGCTTGGTTAAGAAAACAAAAACCAACCCTAAACTAAAGGCTTCACTTGTATAATTGGAAAATACTTAATTCTATACTAGCTTTACAGCTGCAATAAATTGTGTCAGTGGGAAACAAGTAAGCCAAATATCAAACAGTTTGTGCTACTTAGCTTGATATAAATTACTCAGGTCCAATTAACACACTTTTACACTGTTGGTCCATCGTGATTCTTTCAGAACCTTAAAAATCATTATGCAAAGGTTCCTAATGAATATAAAGTAGAAGGCAATCAAAACAATATTTAATACTGTTATTTATTTATAGTTAGATTGCATTAAAAGATTTTTCACTTACCAGTCGGCTATACATCCTGTTATCAAGTGGCCGAAGATTAATCCTACAAGCAGGGAGAACTTAGCAATGTGGACTTTCCATGCAGAATCACAAACAAGATCCCACTGGAAGAAAAAAAGAGACAGATAAATTGAAATAAATTAATATCTCAGATGTGTTTCAACATACTAATACAGTGTAGAGTTTCTTCCAAAGCTCAATCCTAGAACAAGTGCAAGGAAATGGCAGAGGAAAGCTTTCCCCAAGTCAAACCCCAGACCCCAAGAAGCACAGCAAAGACCCATTTACCTCAGTGAGTTTTATCAGATCCTTAATTATAAGATGACAATATCCAACACTTAAGGGTCCCCCCTCTCCAGGCCACAGGAAGTTAGCCTAAGGGGAAATCTCCATCAGATCCTGACAGCACCACTTCAGCTGCTGGAGCATCTCACCATCCCAACCCCAGACACCTATTACCAGAGCCCGGGGAAGGCCACCAGCAGCAAGTCCGACAATTTAAGAGCAAGTGTTCCAGTTAATCTCCTCAAGACTGCCTAGAAACATGGGGAAAAGCAGCTCCTTTGCCACAGACCCCTAATGACCATTGGCTCCAGGCTCTCGCAGTGTCAAGAGGCTTTCATTTTCAGAAAAGCATCTGGATTTCCCTAAGAGGTGGAAGGGAAATGAAGACTGAATAAAGGCACAGCTTGTCAGGACAAGTCCTGGCATAGAGCTAGACAGAGAAGCTGGAAGCCCTAGTGCAGCCATGCAACTTCTTGGGACAGCAGCTCCACAGTGACTTTTCACAGCTCAGAGACCAGACAGGATCTGAACCTCCACATTAAAGCTATGCTAATGCTGAAATTAACCTTTCTGTCCAAAGAAAGAGGAAATGGACCACTTCAGGCAACCTGTCACTAGGGCACTACCTCATGCCCATGAGAAAGACAGGAACAACAAGGTTTCTAGTGAGGCTTCCCTAGACTCCAAGCGATTTTTCCCTCTGAGGCAGAGGAAACCAGAAGAACCAGACTGCATTCCTGGCTTCAGCCCAACATCCTCATTGCCCTCAGACATGCAACGTAATCTTTCTTATGTGTAAAGCATGGATAGCTAGTATTATACCCTTGAATAAATGTAAGAGGATATGCTTGCCCACGGTTTGTGAAGTGTTCAAATATTGATGGTAATGGCAGCCACACACTTTTCATGACAAGTAAGTACAGCTAACTTTGGAGAGTCAGATACTCCAGAACTGAAACTTTGCAGAATAAATGGCTGTTTGTGTGTAATGTAATAGTAGCAACCCTTCTGACACCAGTAACTGAAGTTTCATAGCCAAAAACACAAAGTAGAAGAATGCAATTTATTTTTAAAAGTCAGCTGCAACTTCAAAAAAAATCTTCCCTCCAAAGAGTTCAATTAGGTGCACTGCACTTTTAAGCATTTCCATGACACACAGCCCTTCCACAAACAAGGCAAGATTCAGCCCTCTGGTCCAAGATCACAGATGTCCTCGCTACAATATATCATCTCACCAAGAGGTATAACAATTCTGTGGCGGAAAGAAATGTGCCAGCACTCAGGCTCAGCCTTTTTGCTTAAGTTAAATGTATTTTGAGTTCCCCACTGCACCAAGAAGCTGGGACATATATGTCTCATCTTCCACCCTACAGTCTGGAGGCACTAAAGAACTGTAAGTAGTATGAGCAAGGATTTTTTCCAGCAAATAGCTATGAATAATTTTCAGCAAAGAACTCAGCAAGGCACTGGATTGCTCTCCAAAAATGTTGACTTTTCAGAAGCAAGTAGAGGAAATGCAATTACTAATACTAGCAATTCTAGAACCAATCTCCAGCTAGCAAACAAAAATATCTGCCCAGACAAGCTGCAAACAAAACAAAATTCAGAAGATACATCTGAGGCAGAGGCAGGCTTTAAAATTCTCCAGGTTCATTTTCACAATACAGAAGGTGTATATGCTGCTTAAAATTGAGAAATCATTTTCGTTTGTAGATAAAAATTAAGTTTATTAAAAATATTGCTATTTACACAGCAACAGATTTAAAAATTCCATCATTCATTTTTATATTAATTGATGTCAGAAGAACAGTAGTGTCCTCCAAGCGCAAAAAGAAAAAGGAGATATCCTTGTGCCTTTCCATTTTCACAGCTTGCTGCTGCTAGCCAATGATAGCCGGCCCTCACGCAAGCCCCAGGCAGGGAACGTGAAGTACCAGATTACATCGTGGCTGGAAGAGCCAAAATCTCATGAAAGGCTGTTGTGAAATTTCAGTCCAGGACAGCAGATGTCAAACCCCTCTGGCACACTGGCACAGACAGCAAGAGCTTAAAAGCAGGAGAAAAGTCAGTCTATCAGCCTGTCCTTCAGTGGTGCCCAAAACACACCCCCTCCTTTCGATAACTTATCTGCAAGTCATCCTTTGTTTGTTTGTTTTTGAGGCTATTGTCCAAGTCCCCAGCTGCTCTGAAAATAAAAACATGCATTTCTTTGCAAACCCTGCATCTGGCCCTTTCCTGCCCTCACTGCAGGCCAGCAGAAACCAGAGCCGATCCCCCAAGCCCACACGGGCAGGCTCTTGACAGACCAGGCAGCCCCTGACCTTCCCAAAGTATCTCCCTCTGCAAAACCCTCCAAATCTGTAAATACACAAATAGTGAAATATATCAACACACAATTCTGGAGAATTTGCCATGACCCCAAATTACTTGCTCAGTACTAAGAGCTGAATTATATCCTGGTTTCTCCTCTGGCAGCTGTCACAAACCAGAGAGAGGTCACCATGAAGCAGTTACCCAAAATAAATTTGGCAGGACAGTGGTAGGTGCCACCAGGGCATTCAACTTGCAAAAGGAGATGAGAATAAGGAGAAGAAAAATGGATGCTGGAGTCAAAAGCAGCCTCAGGTAAAGATGACATTAATAGGACAAAATACATATTTAATAGCGAGCATATCATCCCCACATATCTTAGCAGCAGCAGAGCAAACCAGCAAAGCTTTGTCATGCTGAAAGCACAGAGATTTTGCCAGAGACCTGAGTTGCCCCTTCCCCATGGAAAAGCCTCAGTTTTGAAGAGCCAGAAATAAAGCAGGAACCTTTATACAATATCAGTGCTGCCTCTCCCCTTACATACAGCTGGGCTCACCAGAGCAGAACAGAGATGACGTGTGGCCACACAGCACAGCTGTGCCCAGACCCACGGCAGGTCCTGCTCCAAATGCCAGTAGTTTCATCCTGCAGAGATGACACTCAGATTTGCTCTGAGGAGAGAGGAGTGACAAGTTCTCATGGCCCTGCAGAACAAAACGCTGGGCTGGGCAGAGCCGATGACAGTTCAAGTGGCACTCCAAGTAAATCTGCTCTGGGAGATTGTTTTGGCTGGAGACTGGACAGTAATCCTCTACCACCTCTTGCAAAGAGTAGATTAATCTGTTACAAGCAGGGAAACCACTAAATCCTATAACTGCTCTGGCTGAATCCCCTGGTATCCCACTTGGGAGTTGACAGGGCCGAGCCTGAAGAAAGAATGCTGCTAAACTTCCCCTGGGATTTCTCTGTGTGTCCCTGGGTTTTGTATGTCTTTCTGTCCTCCATCCATCCTCTCAATACGAGAAAGAGAGCAGATAAAGTGCCTTTCTAAACAAAAAAAACTGTATTGTTACAGCAAAACAAAAACTATATTTAAAATATGCCGGTGGAAAAGGGACATTAAAGAGCAAAAGCTTCTTCTTCATAGCAGTACAGCAACATAGAGAATTTGCCACCTATGCAGATGTGCAATATATCGCAAGTGCTTTTTCCATGTTGTGACAGGATATTTTGGTCAAAGCTGAAGGAGTCACACCTTCAGGAGCCTAATGTTTAACTGGTATCGGTGAGTCACCACCCATGCTGTGACTCACTGCAATTCATGGCAAGATGAAGGGCTATTTAAAACATGGGATGCTTGGGAAGACACCTGGCAAAAGGTAACACCCAAATAGTAACCATCATGTAACTTCTTTACAAGGGGTGAAAATCCAGACAGGACTCACATGGGGTATCAGTATTTGCACTGCTATAAGTTATAAAAGTAAAGTCTGCTGCATGTTTGTAACTACAAAAACAAGCCTTCTGAATTAAGGGCTCTTGTCTCAAAAGCCCTTATGCTCCAGTGGCCATAAAGGTGTCTGTGGTACCTAAGCACACTGAATACCCACTTCTAAAAGATGCCTGTTGAGGATTTGGCTGGTTCTACCTTCACCATCTTATGAGATATGCAAGGCAGGCCCTTCTGTCCTCAAAAGGAGCAATGAGAAAGCAGGAGAGATTCTCTGGTACAACACTAACCCAAGAGTCTGGCACAAAAAGCCCACAAGAGGGGAACTGTACATACACCCCCTCTTCCCATATTGTGACTTCAGTCTGCTTTCAAAGCTCAATGCCCAGACTACTGCTGAAAGAAAGTACCCCCTTTCCCAAACAGTCTGCAGGTGGATTGTAGCTCTGCTCTCTGCAGTGGTTTCAGCAATAAGAGACCAGAGGATTACCAGAGCTGCTGCCCTGGAAGGCCCTAAGCCAGGCATGAATGTGCAGCCTTGGTCCTCCCCCAGCCAGGCAGCACCTGGCTGCTGTGTCAGCCTTTGCACTCTCCACCACACAGCACCTATGCCCTCCCAATCCCTTGAGTGAAGGTCCCACTTGGGAAGCCCTGTCCTCTATGCATCATGCATGCCACAGCAGCATCAAACCCTGCCTGGGGAGAAGCCACCAGTTTGCCTGCTCATTAGGAAATAATTTTAGGAACAATAAATTAAAATAAGAATCGATTCTTCGTCACTAAGGTATGCTGGGTCTCATCTTCCTTTGTTCCTCTCCTTCCTATTTCATCTTTTTATGACCAAACCTTGCCTATTTACCCTGCACAGAGCTAGAATCCATCTTCTATACAAACACCTTATCCAATGAGACTTTAAATTTATGATGCCTTCATATTACCTTAAAGTGTTTTTTTCTAAAGCACCCCAACAATCTGAAACAGTTATTTTAAAAAAATAATAAAATAATAAAAATATACAGTTCACTTTCTCATACAAAATACATAAAAAAAGGCAGAACAGTCTCCAGGTACTTAATCCTGGAAGAAAAGCTCCAAGTCAGCAGACCAAGCACAATTAAAAAAAAAATCCCAAAACAAATAGGAAAGCAAAGCAGTCAGTAGTACTAATACAATATTCCTACCAGTAATTCCTTTTCACAGAACTGAATAATCTGAGTAGTACTCACAATTACAGCCACAGGACACCACTGTACCAAGATTTCCCTCTGGACTGCTAAAGGACACAATTTCTCTCCCCCCTTTCTCAGCCCCCAGCAAAAAATGACACTCTGGCAGCATTTAATCTTAAAGAAAGTGCATGAGATCCAGAAAGTGGTGCGATACTCAACTCTACAGAAAACAAGTGTGCAGTAAAACCGCACAAGAAGCCTCCCAGGGGGATGCTCCAGCCCCACTACAACACCTAAAGCTGGGGGGTTTAGTGCCACAGGCATCTCTGTATCTCCTTCTCAGCCATGGCAACATGAGAGCTTTTAAATTATTTAACCTTCAGGGTTCAGAGCAAGGGTACCTACCTCTCCTCTGAGACCACAGCTGGGCAAAGTGCTCCCCCATCTGTATTTTGGGCGTCAACAAAGTGCTTTTGAGAACACGTGACATTTTTATGACCATAAGTACAATCAGGTGGGTGGAAATGTCAAGATCACATTTGAAAATAAGAATATTAAGTAGAGTAAAAAACTAGGAGAAATTTTGAGAAGAAGATTTGAGAAGAAGGTATAAAAAGTAAAAATTATTACTTTTTTACCAGTCACATTGAGAACCAAACCTCTCCAAACAACAACTTTCCTTATGTTTTTAATCAGACACAAGTGGACTGGAAACCAGAAGAGTCATTAAAAACACAACACACAAGAATAACAACAAACCAGCTTTTGAGAGGTTTTGTTATTTGTTTTCTTTGTACAGCCACTCAAATAAGCCTACACCACACCTACGCTGGAATGCCTCAACCCAACACACAGTCAACACCTGACTTTCAAGCTCCTTCCTCTCTGTATGATGCTAGACTTCTAAAAGCCAAGTAGATCTAACACTGTGCAGCTTTATCATAAGTGGATGCTTTTGCTGAAATCTTTGACCAGTGCCTAAGCACTTAGAGCCTCAATACTTCAAACCAAAATTTTTACTGAGCAAGTACACACTGGTATTTTGAGAGGTTTATAACCATCTAGATTTGCAAGAACTTTAACTGAGGTGTCAAGAGAAATATTGCTGGTACCACAGTATGACCTTTAGCTCAACATCTGCCTTTTTCCCACTCCAAACAAACCCAGGGTCCCTATCCCCATGCGCTGGAGCTTGGTAATTCAACAGATGGGAGGGCTTATGTGGTTCAGCTTCTTAATCAGTCTGATTTTCTAACAGTAGAAACAATGTTTTCTGTACTTTTCATTCTCAGAAACCAGTAAACCATTTCTGACCACAGCAGACACCTGGCAAGGAAAACTGCAGCCCAGAAAAATGACTTGTGAACAGTGAACACAAGGTCATGTACACAGAAATTGTCAGATTGTTTTAAGTATGGACACGACTGACCACCTGGGCAATGCACCATTTGAAAAGTAAAGCAAAGAAACTACTTTTGATACTACCACAAGGACAAAGGTTTTGAGGGACATGGGGGAGGGAGAGGAATGGGGAGAAAAAGAGGGGGTGGCACATGAGCCAGGGGACATGTGCTTAGCTGCCTTCCAAGAAAGATATAATTAGATTATGCAGCATAATATAAACGTATGAAAACAGTTTCCATCCCCACAAAATAGTACAGGACTGCATAACCATGGACTTCGCTAATTTCCTTAATAGTTTCTGAAGTTTAATATAGTTTAAGTTGCTGAAATACATTTCCTTCAAAACCACAATTTTCTGATATGCACTTCTTAGCTGTGTAATTTCTGCATTAATTTTTTAAGTGCATATATTTTTAGCCTGGTATTTCAGCTGTAAAAATAAAGCACAAAGGCCCAGTGCCACACATTACTGTGTGAGCAGCAATACAGAGCACAGCACTTCCTCTTGGTGTGAAAACTTTGACTCCATCATCATAACGGGAAACCTAAGGCACAGGTTTCCTCAAGCTGCTTGAAACTGGAGAGGCAGAGACACAGTGCCTCTTGTATTAATTACCTCAGAGTAAGCAGGCTGTGCCCACTGTGCCCCACAGGGAGATGCTGTCCTGCTCACAAGCAGGATGTATGTGGCTCCATTCTCCCCCAGGCAGCTAAAAGGCCTTTCTAAAGCCTTTCAGTCATGGATCACCTTTAATGGTGATATCCCCAGCGTGAAAAGAAGGCTCAAGCAACACTGCAGTCACAAAACAAGCTCAGAATTTCAAATATGCAAAAGGACATGCATTGACTCCATTTCAATGCCAGTAAACTAACTTGGAAACTTAGGGAACGCTTAAACTTAGTGTTCTGCACTGAATTGTTCCTTAGTCTATGTCATAAGCAAAAAAGACTCTCCAAACTCTCCACTGAGCACATCAACGGAATCCCAAGATAATGCTGCCTGAGACACTGCAGAGCTGAAAAATTTCATCTACCCTTCAAGTTCACACTTTTATCAGGAGCAATTTGCTCTTCTATTCTCAAACTTGCTCTCATCACAGATCTGTTTCTTTTTCCCACTGGGAGAGGGAAGAAGGAAGTTTGCTAAGTAAATAATATTCGCTAATACGCTAACAATTAAAATATGATTTGTTAATCATATGACAATCTTCTGAATACTCAACATGATTAAATCAACTTCAGTAGCATCCACGTACCACCCACTTCTCCATCACTACTTTTATTTTCAGTAGGAGTTCCCTTTATTCTGAGACATTTAGATCTTTTCCAGCCTTTGCCATCCACAGATTAGTCAACTAACTTGTTTCTCAGCTGATGTGATCTGCTTAGTTTTTCCCAACTCCATAATGTCATCTAACATCAAAGAGTTGGGAAATACAAAATCTTGCTTGCAGCTTTCCTGCACAGTTCATAATACCATATTAATAATTTTCCACAGAGCAGCATCAGGATATTTCAGTGTCTCTTTTACATCTCTGTGGTGCAACTAAGCAACTCTTCTACACATATTCTGACATGATTAGAAGACTTTGTCACAAAACTGACTTCAATTTTCCATCTGGTCTTTGCTGTAAGACCTTGCAGCTGTTTGCCTCCCTCTGGCTGTGTGAAAAGACCATGAGCAGCCACACTCCAGGACTGAGACACACACACTGAAAAGTGGCATTTGAGTACCATTCCTGAGTTTTCGGCTGACAACCACGTTTTTTCTGGACAAGGCACGTGCTGCTGGGACTGACTTCACAACCAAACTAAAAAAGTTAAACTAGCTATCAAATTTGTATTTAGAACTGGTCTAAGCACTGCAAATAGAAGTCACAGGTACAAAACCAGCAACATTGTAGTTAAATATTAACATTCACTATCATCTCATTATCAAAAATGAGTTAATGCTTTGTGGACTGGTATTTTTCAGGTAGCCAAAACATGCATGCACAAAATATGTCGTAGGCTTGACAGGGCTGACATGGCAAAACCTAATTTACTACCTTGTTGGGCTTTTTTAAATACAGGGAGAAAAAAAACCCCCAAACTCAAGCATGGCATAAAACTCTGAAATGGAGAAGGGTGAAGTAGCAGACAAGAGGAGAAAGCCATTCCTCATGAGAAATACTTGCCACCTTAGATAAAAAGATCAGACAATTTAAGTCTGACATGCAATTATTGCTGCCATGACCTTGCCCTCTCATCATTTGCAAACTACAGCTACTGCAACTCAGGCAAGAAGAAAAGGAGAGGGAAAAAACCCCAGGGTCTGGAATTAACTCAGACCTAAATAAATATTAAGGGAGGAAAGAAGGGAGAAAAATATTCCACTTGGTTTATGAATCAGAAGGTGAAACTGGTCTGTCAAGCTTGTATTGCTCAAGCAGACAGCATTTTACACAGCTCTGGAAGACACAGCAGGGAAAAGGTCTTACAGTTTAGTTTACAGTCCCTATCCTTAGTAATATTTGTAGGGTGGACATTGCAACACTGCCTGCACGATCACGGACTTTGGCCTGAAGGCCAGGAGGAAAGCAGGCAGCTCCAGAGTGTTGCCGAGTACCAGGGAAACAGTACTTGGGCCAAAATGAATTCCTCCACCACTGTCTGGAGGCAAAGAACCTTTTTATGGGGAACCAGACCACCCTGTTCTGAAAACAATGCACAAGGGTAACTATAAATCACTTGCTGCTGGAGAAGGCAAACATATCACTTCCCTGCATCTCACATGCAGCATTCCTGATTCTCACAGCTTTCCTCCTGGGGGATCTAGATAGGCATCCCAGAAATGAGCATCAGGATACATCCACTTACCTAATCTTTTGTTCTTGTTTTTCAGTGTAACAACCGGTAATTGCGGCTCTCCCAGATTATAAGAAAAAAATAAAAAATGCTAATAAAGCCTTGTACTACACACTGAACTTTCCTACCCAGCCCATCATGCCCAGAGCACATTTACCCCCTCCTCATCAGTTCACAGGACAGGCAGGTGGTTCCACCCCAAGCATGCTAGTCACACCAAGCACTGATCCTTCTTTGTGGGAATTGCTACAAACCTATTGCGTGTTCCCAGCAGGTATGACATGGCATGGATCAGCAGGAACAACTCAACACATGCATTAATCCCTGTTGCCTGCCAGTTTTTGCAGGCTGGTGTGGGGGCAGGCTTCACAGCACCAACACTGGGTGTGTACCAGTGCAGCTTCAGTAGTGCTGAGCAGTTATCAGACAATAAAATGGGGTTTGCCTGGAAACCTCTGCAACACACCCCGATGACACGGATTGAAAGGCTCTTGAAACTCCTTTCTCCCTCCTTCAGGTTACTTCCTTCCCCTTTGACTTTAATAAGAAATTGAGAACACACACAAAAGTCATCTGCTGTCAAAAGTGAGCTGGTAAAAAAATACAAAAATAAATTACATTACAAGAGCTAAGCACACGTTTGAGTTGAGGTGACCAAAACCGGGGAGAAGCTGTTTTGTTGGAACTCGATGCAAGAACTGAACACTCAGCACTGCTGCAAAGCTGCAGCATATTCCTCCAACAGGCTACTCTGATCCTCTACACATTGTCTGCAGCAAGCCCCAGTCCTTTGTTCTGTAGCAAGATCTCAGCCTAATTAATTCCACAGTTACTTGCGGGTAAGCCAGCGCCAGCCTGGCTGCGCTGAAGAAGAGCGGGAAGAGGAAGGAATATGAAAGGGAGAGAGGGAGTGAGAGTAGCTGTCCTGAGCAGGGATGCCAGGTAGGCAGGAACAAACAGACTGACAGAGAAAACAAAAGATGAGGTACACAAAAGCACTGTATCTCTTTCAGCATTTTCTAAATTTAGCAGCTCTCTAGAACTGATTCGTTAAGATTTAATTTAAGGCTTTTCACCATTAGTATGGCCGAAGTTTTGAAGTTCAAGAAAATCATAAATCTTCTGCTACTCCAGATGTTGTTTCATTAAGAAATGAACTCCTGAAGTTTGGCTGTCCTGTAAGCCTCATCTCAACATTACCATCAGAATTGGCTCCAAATTACATGCCTTCCTGAGTGCCTGTTCCTTTCTTTGACAAATGCTTTAAAAAAAAACGGGGTCATCTTTTATAACTGCAGTCTTGTAGCCAGGGTAAGGAGAGGTAAAACTGTTAGTGCACCTCAGAAACTCGGGGTTAGACTGCCTGCACAGCTGGTAAACACTCACCACAGCCAGCAATTTCTGTCACAACATGGGCAGGGTCGGTATATTTAAATTACATGACAGAGATACAGGATGTATTAGGGAGTGGAAACAAAAACAAACAGAACCCCAAGCATTTCAAACATCACGTCCATCCAGGAGATTTTAAAAAAAAAAAAAGACAGTTGTTTGACATATACACAGAAAATGACTGATATGAAAGGTTCAATAGCAAGCCTTGGAAAGCTGAGAATGTCTTAAAGAGATTTCAATACGGAATTACCTTCCTGAAGGATCATTGTTAGTTCTAGCAGTGCTGCAAACTATTTATGGCAAGCTGAAATCAGATTCCTGTAACTGAGATGCTTTGTCTTAAGGATGATAATAAACATGAACTGCACGTACATTTCCTGTAGTGAAAATGAATCCATGACAGACAAAAACCCAAAACTACCTGAGTTCCTATGTCAGTATCGGTCTGATTCCAGTCTCTGTTTTCTAGATCAACTGCTTTAAAAGGCTTTGGCAAGTACATAACACCCCCAAATAAGTAAAACCAGTATTTGGCTCACTAAACAAGAAGTCTTGTGATAACATACCTGGTTATTTCAAACATCAGATAATTTACTGTTTGCAGGCAGAGGACAGTTCTTCACATGGGAAGTTGCAGGTGCTGTTCCCAAAACAGCCATTCTCTTCCTTGATGCCACTTACCCAGAAACTTGCCCTGTTTTTTCAGGGTGTCGCTCCCTCGTGCCCTGATAATTGGGAGACTCCATCACCACACTCAGTGTGTGCAAGCAGGAGCCAGGGCAGCTGCAGTAGGACAAGCCAACAGCTCCCCTTTGCCTCCTCTTTAACAAAAAGATTTTTCAAGTATGTGAAGGCTCAAAGCAGTACCCACTGACTCTTATCAGCTAACTTGCAGAGGGAAGAAGGAAAAAAACACCCAGTTTGGGATCTCTCGTGTAGCTGAGGAAGCCATGAAATAAAACAGATGTTTGCTCTGGTCTGGAAGTATTTCTGGATACCTCTGACCACAGGGACTTGTTGGGCCCTTCAGCACCCATTAGAAGCCGAGAGTCACTCCAAAGCCTTGGCTAAAAGAAATTTAGAACAGACTTTCTGCCCCTTGCAAGTCTCTGCCTTGCAGGTCCCTACACCCCCTTCAATCTGTTTAGTGGAAACAAAGTGATGTAGCAGCTTCAATATTGCCACTTCTGACCCAACTACTGCAGTGGGTGCAATAACTCAAGGTTTTCATTGATTTGGGACTAGGTAGAAGCCAGTCAGCCAGAAATTAACACTGACAAGACAAATCCTGTCAGTTGCAGGGAAAAAAATGGAGTATCAGCATTTCTAAAGTCTCTTTGCAGAGACCAGCCAACTGGAGAATATGTAGAAACAAATGAGATTACAGGCACAAATGGGAGGAGATATGGGTGGCACAGATCTCATTTTGGGAAGGACCTTGTCAGAGCGATCTCTTCAAAGTAATTAATAACTATATTCTGGAAGTCCATTTAAAATGCACACCTATCTCTACCCCAAGAAATATTATTCTGCAAGCTGTGCCAAATTCATCATCACTACTATCACAAAAAAAAATTTGTTTGTTTTATCATCTCTGGCTACTTGCAGATACCAGCAATAATCCCACAGACTAAACACCACAGACTAAAGCACATGTTACTACACAGAACAATTTAACTTCAGTTAACCAGTAGAACACTCAGGAAAAGAGGAAGAAATTTCTTTTAAGAGGAAGTTTTTTACCAGGCTAACAAGCTGAATCAGATGAAGGTGTGTCCAGAAAAGTGCCAGAACTGCAATAAAAGCAAGGAGAAGGAAGACTGGTTAAGCACAGACATCCCCCACTGCAGGAGCAAAGAGCACCAGTCACAGACCAAACCAATCCAAGTACAGCCATCCTTGCCCCTGGAGCATTTGGCTCTTCTGACTTCAGCTCCACTCTTTCTGGCAGGGACAATTTGCTAGAGGCTCAGCCAAATTGGCATGAGAATGTTTGAACCAGTGGCAAATAGGTAAAATGATTGCCATGTTACTTTGGAAAGAAGATGACTCAACCCAAATCAAGTGGGAAGTTGAGAGCCAAGAGAACAGCATTGCAGGGAAACAAGGCATCTGGAACATAAAAGCAGTCACAACAGGAATTCCCTTGTGACTAGACATGAAATATTATTACATAATTGCTCCAAGTGATTAAAATGCAGCCTTCAACTAACCATTTCCCTCTTACGCCAACCCCAAGAGGTGGAATGATCTGGAACTTTACAAATGCACACAGAGGGATGCTGTGCCATCAACCTCTGCAATCTAATCAAGCCCAGTCCTTGCCCATCACCAGCTTTTGGTCTCCATTATACAAATCAGCATATAGAACAGCAAACAACCCCACCACTTAATATAATCAAACACAGAGGACAGGTCATCCAAGTAACAGACTGAAAAAACCAACAACCATCAATCCTGTAACTAACAGCTTCCATGAAAATGCTGTCCCAAGATAACAGCTGGCTTTGCAGATGGTCAGAAGATGCAGGCATTAAAGAAGTTAGTGAGAGAGTTAGAAAAGTCCCTGCTGAGCACACACTCCAGCTTCCCGCTAAGCTTCATGGCTACATATGTTTAGTTGCCAATATGTTGCTCATTGTGTTAATGCTAATAATTTACCTGAAGCACCACTTCCCAAATGGCTAAAAGGAGACCTCGGGTTTTCCCACAGAAAAAAATAAAGTGTTTTTCAGCATCCTTCCTTTGGACACTGGTGAGATGATAAATGAACCATAAGACTTTTTTTAAACTAGCCTTTTGCCTAAGGGCTGGTTTAGGAGGTACCTTTTAAGAAATACACGTGGACTCTTTATAACTGTATGGTGATGTTGAGATAAAGAATAGATTAAAATCTTCAAAGAATCATTTAGCAGTGAAAAGGCCTTGCAAGTGAATTGTGCTAAGGGGAGATATTTATGTACAAACCAAGCTAAAGACCAAGATTTATGTGCCAAGTCAGGACATTAGCTCAGAAGGGTGATTTAATACGGCCACTGGAATCCCTGTGGTTAAATTATGCACCTGACCTCTTCACTACGTGTATTTCAGCAGTGTTAAATAATAAGCACTATGTCCTTTATTACCATTTCCAGTTCCAGTAACTGGCAGCACTATAAAAAGCACCGTTCCCAGTGACTCAGTCAAGCAGGTCAGGGTAATGACAGTGTCTAACATGGCAATGCCAGTCTTCAAGAAAGGTGCAAGGCCAGCCCTGGCTCCAGCAAACACTCAGAGAAGTGGGGCTAAACAAAGCACCAAGCAGGGCTGGAAATAGCAAGACCTCCACTCCATCAATCCCAAGCATGATGCAGGCTGGGAGAAAATGGGCACCAGGAAAGGGACAGCTGAGAAAGCCTGGACAGGGATTCAGCATCTGATGAAGGGCGTACCATTAGAAGAGAAGCTGTGGAGACAGTGGAATGCAACACAGTTTAAGGACAGCTATCCTACCCCTGAGAAATGGGGTGAAGAGTGATGTCTTACATGAATAGGCATCAAATAACCTTTGTGCTAAATAACCAGAATTGTTTGATTGTTTCTGAATACAAAGCAATGATGGAGCATCCAGCAGCTATTAGCTCAGGCCACTGAAGGATTTACTTGCCAAACAAAAGTACATTTTTTATTAATATACTTTTGGCTCTCTTTATGATATTTCAATATAACCCCTGGCTACTACACAGATGAGCATATATTAGACTAAGATTTAATAAAACTCTATTTAGAAAGATGAGAACATTGCATAATACATTACAGAAACAAATGTATTTTTGAGGAGAGTTAAGGGTGATCTGAACATCCAGTGTCTTGAATTCATCCAGACCAGCTCTTTCTCACAAAGGACAGTGAGATGCATGTAAGAGGAGTCAGCAGTTACAAGAATTGCTCCCACAGTATCAGACCTCCTGGGGATTGATAAGAAATTAAGTCCAAATCAAGCTATCATAATGTTCTGTCTGGGTTTTTCCTCTCTTTCTTCATTACAATAAAAACAAGCAGCACACCCACCCAGAAAACCCCCAAAACAAAACCAAAGCACAAACTAAGGAGAAATCCTGACCCCGAGAAAACAATCTAATTATAATTACATGGGATTACAAATCAAAGCAAAAAAGCTGCCAGGTTTTTGGAAGTGAGCATACAACAAAAATAAAAACTCCACACTGGAAAAACCCATAGTCTTAAAAGATGATTATTATTCTTTCTAATAGAAAACAAGACAGCAGGGGCCACAGATGTTTGTTTATCCCTTAAAATTGATCTGCCCTTTACCGCAAGTTCTTCCAAAGAACACTTTTTTTATTATCTCTAAAGAAGCATGCAAGACAGCAAACTAACTCTCCCTTGACCTTTTGTGGCCAACTTGATGATGACCTTCAAAAGATTCAAACATTTCAAAAAATTTTTTCTTAAAGTTTAGACTAAAAAAAGATATTTCACAATAATTTTTTCATGCTAAAACTTCAGCATTAAACCTCCAAACATATGAACAGCTCAGTCTCCAGATATAAAGAGAAGAAAATCTGGCCTTCTTAAATGTCTAATTTTCTTACACATTTCTGTGTCACAAACCATGCAGACCCAACATCTGCCTATGTTTCTCTCATCAAAGGAGTGTAGCTGGGTTACCTTCCTTTTTAATCCATTCTGGGTACAAGGCATTGATGGACTTGCTTTCCCCTGTTGCACACTCTTTCAAGGGACACAAAGAGAAACCGAAATGATTTTCAATTATTCAATATAAGTGTGTGCTGGCTGACCAAAGCAGTATGTTGTTCATCTGATTGTTGCCTCATTTCTTTATCCCAACTAGATAAACACAGTTAAGCCAAAACACTGTTCCCAGGCAGGAAGTAATTTTTGCTGATCTTAGGAGGGGGTCTTGAGATTCAGGGAACTACTTCCCTGGTGTAAGCATTTCATTTTACATTTCCAGGAGCTCCAGCTGCCTGTTAATATCAATAAGGCCCATCTGCAGCCAGCAGGGCTTTTGCAGGGCCAATACTATAAACAAACAAAAGCTTTCAGGTGAAAAGGGAAGGTGATTTTTTGATCTGCACTACTCAGCAAATATGAAGCAAGAGCAGAAAGTGGCACAGTCTCTTCACTAGAAATTTTCCACGTTAGCTATTGCATGGGGAAACACAAAACACAGCAGCATGCACTTACTGCTTCTGGAGTAAAGCAACTCGTGTGAGACATTTCTTTAATTGCTCTGCCAAAACAGTTTTCAAGAGAATAAGTACAAAACCGGAAGAATTCAGGAGAACTTTTGTCTTATTTTACTCACTACAGTCACCATTTCTTCAGCTTCTCCAAAAATCAACCTGGTTTTTAACGTATAGGGCTGCTTTAATATACTTGTACAAAAATCAACTGGAGCCCTCTCCACAGCCCTTTCCCCTTATCAGCTGGGGCACATGCCTACAGCATCTTTCCTACAGACACCCAGAGACAGCAGGACAGCACCAGGAACCCGAAGAGACGTACACGATCCCGTTTCAGAACATAACTCTGCAGCTGAGCGCTGCAACCAGCGTGCGGGTACAAGTCCGCAGGCTGGACACCCGGTGTGACACCCCGGGGAGGGAAAGGGTTGCGCGGATTTGGGATTGACTTTCTCCGGGTGCGAGGCTGACCCAGGGGGACTTGACTGACCCAGCTGCAGCACGGAAGGACAGATCCGTATCACGTCCGGCTGCCCCCCTTGCCTTGGAAGGAACGAGAGCCGAGAGGGTCCGTGAGGGCGGGACAAGGAGGGGGGGCGAGGGAAGTCGCCTTACTCACCTTGCTCACGACGTTTTGGACGAGGCCGGCTCTGATGCGGTAGTGCCACTCGCGGCAGGCGCACTCGCTGGCGTTGCCCCCCGCGGGGGTGGGCAGCCCGGGCGGCAGGAAGATGCTCCCGTTGCCGCCACTGTGGTTGGCGTGGATGGGCGCCAAGGTCCCGCTCCAGTTGCCCTGCCCGTCCGCCTCCCGGCACCAGAAGTCGGGCTGGTCCAGGAGGAAGGAGTCCGAGAACTTGCTGAAGCCGATGACGAGCGCCGGGACCCAGGTGAGCAGCACCAGGGTCCGCTGGTACCGGCCGCCCAGCCCCCCGAGGAAGGGTAGCACCGAGCCGTCGTAGTCGAGGAGCAGCGGGCTGCAGGCGGCGGCGGGCGGCGGCACCGGCAGCGCCTGGATCTCGGCCCC